>JAAGVU020000043.1:1712727-1725749 GCA_011763525.2 Mormyrus iriodes | reverse complement strand
TGTGTGTGTGTGTGTGTGTGTGTGTGTGTGTGTGTGTGTGTGTGTGTGTGTGTGTGTGTGTGTGTGTGTGCGCGCCACTTACACATAGAGGTGCACCTTAACTGACTAGCCCATCTTGTCCTCAGCATCTGTTCCATCCACCCGCAGCGCCTACTCCTGCCTCCTGTTCTCGGCTGGCTCCTTCCCCGCCTGTTCAGGCGGCGGTTTCTCCAATTTATCATGGGTTTGTTGGGACAGAGTCTGACCACCTGTGCATCTACATTAAAGCTTTCCCCAAATGTGCAGCAGGTAGTAATGTAAAATGTGGCCACGCGCTGACGGTGAGCCCGGGGCATCCTGTCTGCCCTCAGCCGCAGCGAGAGATCGCGTCACTGCCGCGGCCGCCCCCCGGGGGGGGACCCAGCTAGCCGAGGGGTCCCTTATCACCCGCGTCCCTCTCATTACGGGGAAGCAATCTGCATCCCCCAGACAGATGCATTACCATTTAAAAATGCCAGAGAGGAATAACAAGCACACGCGTTCCTGTTGTTAACATTTTCGAGTGTTTATTCTGCAATCAGCAATCAGAGAAAGAACAATCTGCATTATGGTCTCACACTACAGTCCCTGTGACAGGTGAGAGCCCTTTTACCCTAATCAAGAAAAACAAGCCATTCCCGCATTCCTGTCCTCTGATCTGCTGTTAATTAGCTGGTTATTGCGTGGTTATATGGTCATGTGACCACATTATGGCCTTGATGTTCAGCCTGTGTCCATATTGCATTTTACCACGTTGGGGCAAAGTGAGTTTGACAGTAAGTTTGGCATCTTATCTATTCCTCTGGGGTGCCTTTTTTGTTTTCAAAAAAAAATTTCAAAAAGTCACTTTGGGGGCCCTGCTCTCCCCAGTGTAACGGCTGCTGTTTACCCAAAAGGGGCCCCGAAACCTTAGGGGCCCCTGCCATTACCGCCCCTCCCCCAGCATCATCGCACATGGCTGCATTGTCCCCGCCATCTACCACTGACTCTGTGTGACACATGACCGTTAACCCGTGTGGAAAATGGGAGTGACACAATGATGCTCTATGGCAGGAATGGGCCAGGCGCTAGCTGACAGAGAGGGCGGTGGTTTTGGCTTTGCCTGACACCCCCTCGGCTCCCCCCTTCGCAGTGTGGTCGCTGGAGTTCCACGCATGTAGCTGGAGCAGCGCTGCCCCCGTTTGCACGGCGAATATTCATTTTCCTGAAAAATGTGTTTTTTTTTCCAAATTAATACAACATAACAAATCGCTTTTCACGGGGGTTAACATCGCAGTCTGAGATCAAGAAATAGGCGGAATAAACACTAAACACCATTAAATTGCTGTATGAAAGCGTGGCAGCCCGCAGAAAGGTCATTAAAGCCTGACATTGCGCGCTGGGGGGCGGGTAGCGCTCTCTGAGGCCTTCCAATGTCAAACATCCCACTGTAAACATGCGTGTACCTTTTCACAGCTATATTTCTTGAGTCGTGCAAGTAGAGCATTCCAGTAACAACGCAAAGGTCGTAGGTTCGAATCCCGGGAAGTACACACATAAAGTGCCACCCTCTGCTATGAGTGGCTTTTTAGATAAAAGTATCAGATAAACTATGTTTTCTGAGATCCCACAGACAGGTGGGGGTTAGATGGGTCAATGGGTGCAGATCGATGGCAGGACAGGCAGGGGCCCCCCCTTGGCCTCCCTGAGCCCCTCCCGTCCGCCTTCATACTCGCAGAGCTCCTCAGTGAGGCCCCGGCTTTACACCGCTCGCCTGTCGGTCTGACACACGGGGTTCTGTAGCCATGGCGAAGCGTTCCTCTCCACCTGATGCGTGATCACAGAACCAGCAAATCAGCCGGGTTAGAAAACAAAGCCGGCTCTGATTCGACGTGGGGGAGAGTGTTCAGCCGTGTCTGAGTGGACACCGTGAGAGCGCCCCTGGCAGAATCTACATGTCCAACCGGCCTCACACTAGCCCCAAAGCTGTGGGACACACATTCGCAGCTCTGGCAGCCCTCAGTGGTAACTCTGGGGGGGAGGGCATTTCTCAGAGAGGGGGAGGGCCCCACCAGGGCCCTTTCACAGCGGCGAGACGGAAAGCGTGAGAACAGCGGCGTCCTGGCGGACATTGTCTCTGCCGAGATGAAAGGCAGCGTGCAAAGCAGCCACTGGGGCGGGCCGGCGAATGAAAGGGCCCCTTATGCCAGGCCTCAAAAACCCACAGGATCCAGCGCTGCCCAGAGCGTGCAGCCACTCCTGGGCCTGAAAGGGGCCCTGATTTAAAGGGACAGGCCAGCCGGCATGGGGGGCGGGGGGCGTCTGATCCGGCGTCTTGATGTGGGCTGGAGATCGGCCGCACCGGTCGGCCTGTTGCCGTCTGCCCCAGTTCCCCCAAAGCTGAGGCCACAGCACAGCTGGCAGCAGAGGTAAGGGGCAGCGGTGAGTGGGAGGGTGGTAAATAAATGTTGAGTCACGTGGCGACTATTAGAGCCACTTAGCAACGTGCAGTTATTTCCTGCGACTCGGGCAGAAATGCGACTGCAGTCATTAGATGGTGATTTCTCATTAGCGGTGTAACGTGTGGAGCTCAGCTTACTGGGCAGGATTAGCGGCAGGGCGCCCCCCCGCATCCATCCTGCCATCTGCGCGTCCCAGGGGAAGCGGGAACGCTGCTTTACAGGTGTGTGGGGGCTCCGAACGGACCTCCCCGACCCCCTGGGATTCCAAGCGACCCTGACACCCCCCCTACCCCGCACATCGTTCCTGAAGCAAAACGTACAGTTGTGGGTCCTACACTTTTACATCGTCCGTTAAGGTTTAGTGAACATTAGACATTTCGAGGAACACAGTTAGATCTGAGTGAAACAGAGAAAGAGGTGTGGTATAGAGGGTCTGAGTGGGGTGTCTAAAAAGCGCGTGACACTCTAAGCCGACCGCCTCCATAATCATTGCCACATCAGTCAGACTTAAACTTTCCCTCGATGTTTACGTGACATTTCCCCCCTTATTCCAAGTGTCTCATTACGTAATGTAGTAATTAAGGCTCTCCTACATTAGCAAACAATATAACGAAGTGCTGTGCGATGCAGGAATCTTCTGGATTACCCAGCCACTGCATGTGGGTATGTGCGTAGCCATGCCAGATAATGCTTCTCGGCTCTGGGTGGGGGGTGTTCTCTAACTAGTCTGACAATCTTTTTTGTGCTGCTCAGTAACCTTTTAAATGCCATAGCTCCACCTTCTGGGGGGGATTTTGTCATGCACCGTAAGATCAGACCATGTGGCTTTTTGACCCCCCACAGGGAAGTTGTGCCTGTCTGCAGAACACGGTTTTCTTATTAATAAACCGCTAAGACTGACATGGTCACAAGGTCTGCGTCACATGAACTCTAAGGATCAGATCTGGGCTGCGAGATACTTTAGTGACAGGAACATCCAAAGACAGGGGCATACAGCCATTTAATGGCAGTTGTTTGTAACCACCATTCCTAACATTAATTAAAGTGACCCCCCCCCCACCCCGAATGCCTGTCTTTCCTGGCTGGATGATATATTAAGCGTCATGCCAGAGATCTCCTCAAACACAGATACACTGTTTGACAAACTAGGTGTGACCCCCCCCTTCCTGGAACAACAGAGACGTGACCTCACCCTTTGGCATCTGTGGGGTAGGGCCGCCCCAAATGGAGCGCTATCCTCCACATGACCCCCCTAGCCGGAGTGCCCTCGCCCACGCAGGGAGAATGTCATGGATAACAAGTGCCGTCAGTCCGATGGGGTTTTCCTGGCTCGTGACCCACGACCACCCTCCCTGAAGGCGCCCCCCCGGCTCCTCCCACCAAGTGCCACATGACAAGTCCTTACTGCAGCGGGGCTGTGCTCTCCTTGGTTTAATTCAGGCAAATAAGTCTGACGTCTTTGATACGTCAGGGTCACGTTACCTTTATCAGCAATGCGGACTGGCACTCTGCCCTTAAGTACTAAACTAATATAATATCTTCATAATTCCCTCATTAATCGATGGCACAATTAGCCAAACAGTCATTACCATTTCTAAAACACCGTTGCCTCTGTGGATCCTTGGCGATGTCATGGCTACCCCTCCGTTCTCCCTGCGATGGGCTAATCGTGCGTTTTGCCTGACAGTTCGATCGGCTTCCCCAAGGCGCAGGCCTCTCCCTCGTCACCGTGGGACGTTCCCTCACCCTGCGTGACCGAAGGGGACGAGTGCTGAGTGATTGCATCCGTATCGGCGAGGCTCCTCGCCCCAAACGGGCAGGAAATCTGGGATATCCAGAGCACTAGACCTCCGAATGAAGGCAGAGGCAGTTATGCTGGCAGACAAGTGGTGGGAGATACCATCAGGCATAATGAAGCTGCCACGCTGTTCGTGCACAAGGAGGACATTCTTCAAAAATCATTTAAGGGCTCTGCTGTTCGTGGGAGGAATTATTTAAGAATGACACACAGAAAAGTGACGGGAAACACATGGATTATGTGTAGCATCAAGCCTGCTCTGAACAAGCAGCAAACCTGAAGACTGCTGTATCCACATCATGCATCAATCCAAAACAGTAAAGAATACATTGTTAATCGATCAGGTTACATTTCTGTGTTCCACTCCCCTTGTCATTCGGTGAACGTACCTGATTGTTCCGATAACGTGTCTCCACTAACACCATTAGATAGAGCGTCTTCACGCTGTTGGTGTCATCATTCGGGTTTTGGGAATTATCAGTCCTTCATAGCGGCTTCTTGGGTGAACGCGCCCCTTTTTGGGTTATCAGGCTGTAGATGTGAAGATGTCCTACAGTCACCCCACGAATCTGCATGTCAGACATTTTCCCAGATTAGATCGAAATATTCTGCCAGCAGATTACCTGTAACAAGAATCACCTCCAGATGATGGCTAAGAACCCCCCCCTCCCCGCACCAGCACCGCTCGGTGAATTAGCGGCATGCTGACGGAGTCTGTGGCCCCCCGCCCCCCCGGGCCTGGCGGGTAATTGTCCTGACTGTGTTTGATCTCCCGCCGGCGCCGGGAGCCCCAGATGCCGAGGTGTCCTTCATCCTCCACTTTTATGTGTCTCGTCACCGAAACAGCTACGGCACTTGAACAAAGAGCCCCTCTGAGGGGGGTTATGAGGGCCGGGATACTGGACCCCGAGGTCGCCGCTCCCCAGAGCGAGCACGCAGAGGCCCAAGACCCAAGGAGCGGCTCTGCGCATCGCAAACAAACTATTATTACTAATAATTTAAAACAGGAAACAGATGCGGTTCATATGTGATTATTCCTGCAAAATGAATCCCTTCATTTCAAAAGGTATTTCTGAATTAAAGGAATATTTTACTGTAAGGCATTATGACAGAGAGTTTATCTGTAGCGTTCATTTCCTATAATGCCAAGGCCACTGTCTGTGTTCTGCCCGTGATGAAGATGAACCACATCTGACCTTGTGGCTCTCCTGTGGTCTCCAGATTCCAAAAAGGACCCCTGGACCCCACTCTGCTGGGAAAGGCCTCCATAGCTACGTGGGGGGGGGGGGGTGCCAGTCAGGGACTGGTTTGTATTTTCACTGAAACGTCACTTTGCCCCCCCCCCCCACTGTAGTGACTGCTTGTGTGCAACAGGGGGCCCCAAACCTTGGGGTCCCCACACAAATGCATGGTTTGAGAGGTGGTAAACACAGTCGTTAGTGCCGATGTGCTCCCTGTGTGTGTGTGTGTGTGTGTGTGTGTGTGTGTGTGTGTGTGTGTGTGTGTGTTAGTATTTGTTGTGTTTTGTTGTGTATGTGATTGGGTGAGAGTGCGTGTGCAGCACACGGGCCCCCGGACAGGGAAAAGCAGAGGCTCTGTAAGCTCAGCAGGAGGGGGAGGTGGCAGGGGGTGACAGGGAGCAAGCTGCGCTGAAGCTCATGCTTAATCTACCCACAGAAAGGCCACATGGCCCACGTGGCGCCGGTGATGGGGACAGAGTAGGTCATTAAACTTCATGAAGCAGGGTGTCTATAAAGCAGCTGGGGTCACGCTGGTGGGGGGGGGGGAGACTGAGCTCGTCGTGGGAACGGGAGGCAGTGCGGTGGGGATGTCAGGGAGCCCCAGGGTGTGTCGTGTGTGTGTGTGTGTGTGTGTGTGTGTGTGAGACTGTCTGTCGGTTTGTGTGTGTGCCATGTGTCATGTATGTATTACATTGTGCCCACAGTGTGATAAAAACCTGCCATTTTGACATTGTGGGGACCATTTTTTCCATCCCCATAAGGGGAAACTCAGTTTTATAAAAATCTGTGACAGCAATCAAAAAATTAAAAATGCCAAAAGTATTTAGTTTGGTTACTTAAGGTTAAGGTTAGGGCTGGGTGGGGGTTAGGGTTAAGGTTCTGGCTGGGTGGGGGTTAGGGTTAAGGTTCTGGCTGGGTGGGGGTTAGGGTTGTCATTGTTGGCATTAGGGTTATGCCCACAGAGATGAAAGGAGAGTCCACACAAAGATATGGATATGGATGTGTTGTTAATTTTTATCATGAATCGGAATCATTCATCAAGTGTGTTTAGTGTTGTGAATAAGTCAAAATATTACATTACGTCCTGGGGCGTATTAATATCAGACACAGTCTCTCATTATATTCCTCAGGTGTCCCTGTTCTGAGGAAACAGGTCAGTGTTTAATTTCAGGCTTAGACCTTTATGAGGCCCTGCCCGGGGTACGCTGGTGAACTCCAACTGACTGTTATTCATACCTACATCATATAATTAAAAATCCTGCAGATTGTGGCTGAATCATTGTCTGTGATCCTGGTGAGACACAATGTGAAAACATCATGGTGACATCACTCAGTTGCCTTCTGAAGTCTTCGCCAGTGCTCACAAACCTCTGGAACATTCCAGACAATGCCCCGAAGGCTTTTCTATGTTCCTCATCCCTGCAGAACCTGGAAACCCAGACGGCAGAACCCTGATGCACATTGGCAAGCCGTCACTGCTGGATCCTCCGGGTTCCCTACACCGTTGGAGTGGCCGTGACCTCCGTTTGTCCCCCCAGTTCATTGTCACACGGCTCTTCAGATTTGCCGCCCCCTCCCCCCAGTTTCCTCGATGGGCTGGACGCAGAATCACTGCAGATTTTGGCAGAAGATTAATAAACGTGTGATTTGATACCTCTTGTACTGTCTCATTTTGCAGGTCCCCACCTGGGGGGGCGGGGCCCCTTTGATGTCACCCTGCGCCATTGTTACCTCATTGCCAGGCTCATTGTGTCATGTGGCAGAGCTCGTAATTAACCCCAGCGTGTGTCTGTGTGTGATGGTGGGGGGCTTCGAGGGGCTGAAATGACCTCATTTCCAAAATCAAAGGCTGCAACTTCAGACATTCAAATGCAGAGGGCAGAAAAGCCACCCCCCAACCTGCCCCCCCCTACCCTGCGCTTACTAAGAACTACCAGAAACACCCAAGTATCTTGGATCTACAAATTTGCAGTGGAGATGGTGGATGCACCCCCCCCCCTTATGCAGGGAGACTGGAGAGTGTGGCCATAGTTATGCCATGCTAATATCCCACATAACCTGAATGTGCCCTGGGCAGTTAACAGCACCTGCACATGTAACGGGGAATTACGTACGTTTCTTTGAGGGACGGACCACAAGTTCATAGAATGGGGGGGGGGTAGTGGGACACATGGGGGTGGTGGGATCCTGTGGCTTAACGGCATGCGCACATACGCACCGGCCAACCGCATTGGGCACTGTGAGGTGCCGCCACACTCACGGCCCTGGGGAATGCCATTTATCAAAATGAAATTATTTACTGTTGCCTTATTAAATTATTACATTGAAATCAGTTCCATCTGAGATCAATGTGTCTACATTTATATCGTTTTCTTAATTTCCATTTTTATTTGGATACGGGGAGACGCTTCATTTTTATTGATTCACTTCTGAATAATAATCCAACGCCCATATGGCTGAGTGCCTTTCTCACAGTAAATACTGCAAAGACCAGAGATGGCTGTCGATTTCCCCTGACATCGGCAACAGGCGCGAAAATACAGCGTGTTTCAAGAACCAAAAGTCATCCGTGTCCATGCGCGACACTCGCCGGCTGTGTCCATGCGTGGCACTCGCAGGCTGTGTCCATGCGCGACAGTCGCCGGCCGTGTCCATGCGTGACAGTCGCCGGCCATGTCCATGCACGACAGTCACCGGCCGTGTCCATGCGTGGCATTGCCTGGTGTGTCCATGCGCGGCACTCGCAGGCCGTGTCCAGGCGGGGCACTCGCAGGCCGTGTCCATGTGCGGCACTCGCCGGCCGTGTCCATGCGCGGCACTCGCAGGCCGTGTCCATGCGCGGCACTCGCCTGCCGTGTCCATGCGCAACACTCGCAGGCCGTGTCCATGGCTGTACAGTGACACACCATTGGTCCCCTAAATGTCCCCAAACCCTCTTAAAAAGGCTCTTTGGTGTCACCCATAACCAACTTAAACATTAGCTTCACGGACCACATTCGTCCACGAATTGCCGCGGCGGAAGGCGGTTCTGTCCCGGGCCCGTGTTGACAGTCCCTCCCCCGCACGCTACATAAGCATTTATGTCTTTATTACACATAAGCGCTCGTCAGCAGACGGTGCCGCAGCTATTCTGGGGCCTCATTAATTGCATGGTTCCACACGCTGATTCACTTTGCGAGGATCGGGCAGATGAGCGAGACTCTCCCTCTCCATGCATCAAAGTCACATTATGGTCCCAAAATGGTTCTGCCAGGGCTGTTTCAGCTCCTCCGAGCCTCTGCAGAGCGCCATCAACGTGCCACTGCGGACGGCTATGCTAATCGCACACTGTCACCTCACTCATGTGGGTAACCACACGAGAAGGACAGTCACAGAGGAGCGTGACAGACCTGCGGGTGACCCTTCTGTCACGTGATCATGCCACGTTAAAAAGTGAGCCACTCTTTTTCAACCCCCCCCCCACACACACACGTGGAGGATCTGGCTCACGTCGGCTGCCATGTGTGTTTCCTGGCCGGCCTGTATCCGGAGGAACGCACAGGGCCGCATGGCATTGAAGGTGAGGGATCTCGCGCATGTTCCCAGCCAGCTTGTATCTGAGGGAACGCACAGAGCCACGGGGTGCTGAAGGTGAGGGATTTCACGCATATTCTCAGCATGCAGATGCACGGCTGGCACCAGCCAGATGCCGACTCCGCAACGTGGCCAGATGTTTCCCTCCACGCAAGATTTGCACCCCCCTCAGACCCCGCCGTGAGCGTGATGAGGAAGCGAGAGCATGTAATGCGGCTCCTCCACGTCACACATTCGCCATTTGGAGCAACACGCATCTGCTCCACATCCCAGATAGACGCCTAGCAACCGCTCCGTCTCCGCAGGAGGCTCCGCCCTCCCGCAGGAAAGAGCGACGACAGCGACCTTGGCATTTGAGCAGCCCCAGTGGGCTGGGACAGACCATGCCGAAACGAGGAGCTTGATGTTGGGGATGCCTGTCCTTTTAATGCGGGCTCCTTGGCGAAGAGGTGACCCCTGACCCCACTACCCAAGACAGGCAGCACCGGGGGGGGGCAGGTGAAGCTCCGGATTTGACTCTCCAGCAACTGCTTGAATGACACTTTATTTGCCATCTGCATAAGTACCAGGCCCGGAACGCTGGAATGTGCTTTTTCACACATCCCTTCAGGCTCTGCTTTATAACATACACACACAGACATATTGGTGAGAGTAAAGCTTGGGGTCCCTTCTGTGCCTCTGGAACACTTTTGGGGGGTTTAGGACCTTGATTGCTTAGCTGCTGTCACTGACATCCTCCTGAGAGCTGGCAGAACCCCCCACCCCAGAAATATTGAGGTGCTTCCTCCCTGCCCCCCCCCCCCGCCACGGGGGACAGCTGCCACAGGTCCTGCTCATACTACAGCAGGGTGGATCGTCTGTGTTATGTCCTATGGCAGGCGGCTGTCTCCTCTTTCACAACTGAGCGGCTTAGCTAAAGGAAGCCATTTCTGGAATTGATTAATTGAGTCTGTCTACTTCAGACGATTGATTAGCCTTGCCTGACAGCCTGGGGAGACTGTTCTTTGGTGCAGCTTAGCAATCACAGAGGCGTCACGTAGATGCCGACGCTATTTCTGTGAATATGGGCTGTGTAATGTGTCGGGCTTCTATTCTGGATAATACCAAGCATTTTAACTTAATGTCTCATTCATGGTGTATTGCAGCTACGTTTTGTGGTACATCTCCATAAAATCATATTTAAGGGAAATGTCACTAATACAGGGCTGCCAGCCCTCACGCATCTGGAGCGACAATCACGCTTTCAGACTCACGCAAGAAATCTTACAGCAAATCTATATTACTCCATTATAAACCTAAAATTAAGTACATCAAATGCACTGGGGTAGTTTGCAAACCCTACAGACTATTTACAAGGTAATAAAACTGTTACATATATGTAAATATGTGAGTGGACTTATCTCGAACTGAAAATCTTACTCCAGCCAGCTGATCAGAGTTGGCAACGCTGCTAATCACCCGGTCAAAAAAGGCATGTGATGTGGGAGGGATTCATCTGAAGGCATACCCTTGAGTACCACACTTGCACCAAAATTCCCCCATCAGCCTCGGCGTCCCTGCCACCTGGCTTCGCCCATGCTTTCAGCCGTCATCAAGACCCCGGGGACGACAGCAGCCTGGAGCACCGACTGGATCCCTCCATGTCGAAGGCTGCACTCCTGCACAACTGAAGGCACATAGTTTAGCAATGTGCAGACTAGTGAAATCCCACTAAAATGCACACAGCAAATGCAATTCCATGTTCGGTCTGACCTCACCCAAAACACCATCGCCTGCCGACTTGCCGGATCGCGCAGTGCAGCTTATAAAGGGCAAGAAAAAGCAGGGAATGCATCACGAGGAGAGGAAAGGGGCTTTGGACCCGCCCACATGGGGAGCCATCTTGGTGCACTTACATAACAGAGGATGCACACCATAATGCTGTGCATTAAAAGCTGAATTTGTGACAAAACGGGAGGCCTTGCCCCCTCATCATATTCTGCTTTATTCCTCTAGAAAACTGATAATTTTCATAATTTTCAGCATGATATCAGACAGGCCTCAGGCAATAACAAGGCAAGCTGAAGTCATTTTTTCTGACTAATTGCCTCTGTTTGGTAATCACAGTTATAATAGCTTGCGCTCTCTCGTAGTAATAGAGTGCCCTCCCTGCACGATTCCAAAATATCGGAATGGATGCCAGCTTCAGACTCTCCCTCTAGTGTGAAAGTCTAAATGCGCCCGTCGCTCACATTTAATCGGCACTCCGCCGGCGCATTTGCCCAAAAAGCACCGGCGGAATAGTTTGCATCCAGCTGATTCCTGTTACGCATTTAATCATCAAGCAAACAAGTGACGGAAGCTGACATTTCTCCGGCACTTTCCCACTGCTTTGCCAAGCAGGGAATACGGGAGTTGCATAACGGGAGCTGTGTAAAAGCTGTCCTGGTCCCCTCTGGTCATTCTGCCGTTCTTCAATATACAACTTCAGCTGCTCCTCCAAACCCAGAATCCCAGTCCTCTCCCATCTCTGTGAGCGTCGTCATGAATCGGAGCTCTGTGCCTCCCAGTGTCCTCACCATATTCCACCGCGTGGCTGAATTCGTCACCGGAACAGCAAGGGGGTGTCGGTCCCTCCCATCCCTTGGGTTTCCCCGAGTCCATCTGTCAGTCCCTCTAGTCAACCGGACGTGCAGGATCATGTCTCTCTTCCAACTACACCACTGATCTCAAGACACAGAATTCACTGACATCATAACTCTAAAAAGGCAGAAGCAGAGATACGCCATGATGTGGAGCAAAAATGGCTGCCGCACGTCAGCCAAGCAGCAAAGCACAATCACTGTCATCAGGGGTTCCTCAAGGCGGTGTCTGCGGGCACCCCATCTGTCTTGTCTAATGCGAGGCCGCCATCCCCGTAGGCCCCCATTTAAAATGGCCAAGCCTCGTGGAGGGAGGCGTTCTCAGGTGGCCCGTGCCATTTTTCCTTGGAAATCGGATTAAATCTGTTTCTGTCATCCGGATGGTGCACTAACCTGCCCTGATGTCATTAGTTAATGTGAGCCGCCCCTCATTCCAGGCCTTGCCCACCAGTGACAGCGATTATCCACGCATTAAGTCATCTCCATGTCTATACATGTTAGTTAATCCAGATAATTTCCCCCCATAATGCTATTTGTATCCCATGATCCTTTGCCTCATCTCCAAGATGCTTTAAACGTCTGATGGGTAAATTAGAGCAGCTACATATGGGCAGAAAAACGCATATGCCAATGAAACCCGTCATGCATGTGCTGCGTGTGTGCTGTGGATTTGCTGCGTGTGTGCTACATATTTGCTGCATGTGCGCTGCGTGTTTGGCGTGTGTGTGTGCTGCATGTGTGCTGCATATTTTTTGTCTGTGTGTGTTTGTGGCACATGTGCCGCATGTTTGCCAGAGGTCACGCCCCCATCTCCCAAGCTGCCCTGAGGTAGCGATGAGTGACTTGGATCATGGTGATGTGTACCTTTCATCCTGTGAAACAAAAAAGTGCATGACCTGAGCACTGGGGTGGGGCAGCGATCCACACCATTCCCCCCCCCCAAGCCCAAACCCCAGCCCCCATAATGAGCAGGATATACCCTCACCGAGGGTTAATCACAGATCCAGCCCACGACCCCGTCCACTGGAGCGGTCAGACTATTTCCCAGCGAATCTCCTTTGTGGGGAGAGTCCATTCACAGGCTGAATGAGGCAGCTCTGGCCAATTCCAGAAGAGACAGCTTTCGAGATGGAGAGCAAATTGCTCGGGGGCTGGTCTGGAGACACCCCCCCCCCGAGGGGCCCCCTGGGTCCCCAGCCAGAGCGACTGCACCGTTATCCGTTATCTTTTCTGTTAAGCATGTTCTTTATATAAGGGGCGGCACGGTGGTGCAGTGGTTAGCACTGTTGCCTCACACCTCTGGGATCGGGGTTCACGTCTGCGCCCAGGT
>JAAGVU020000043.1:1686138-1704860 GCA_011763525.2 Mormyrus iriodes | reverse complement strand
CTTAAGGACCACTTGACAAGAGGACAATCAGCTTCCAGAATCAGAAAGACCTGTCCCCCCTGCCCCCAGCTGTGCTGTCTAGCCAGATATGAGAGCAGCTTTCCCCTGGAGCAGAGGCTGAATTATTAAACCAGAGAGATTGATTGGAGTGAAGAAGGTGCTGCCATATTAAACGCCTATATTTTTAGAAAAGCTCTTTTTTGAACTAATTGGCACCGAGGTAAGAATGTTGCGGAGGCTTTTAAGCCATCTGGGGGGGTGGTTTTATTTCCCCTGCCCCTCCTTCCCTGGGTTTGTTTGGTGTTTTGACCCCAGGAACCTGCATCGATGCACCTTTATCCTGGTGATGTGTGTGTGTCCCGTCTGTACCCTTCTCTGCTCACACACACATGCGTAGAAGGGGTGAACTCTAGGGGGTGTGATGTGAGGAAGGTGCCCCCGCAGCGGTGTAAGACAGACTTGCTGCATCCGTGACGGGGATTGGTTTCCTGCTGGTCCCGCCCACCTGCTCAGAATATAAAGGCCCCCACTTCCTGTCAGCCCACGGCTCCGTTCACTTCTGCCTGACTGACACCCAAAAAACCGCTTCTTTCCTTATCGTCAATTATCTGTGATCTGTGGCAGGACTGAACCGCGCTCAGAATCACAGCCCATCAATCTGACACTCCCCGCCTGCTTGTTGAGCCAGACAATAATCCCGTTTAATGGTGGCAGGCAGGACAGTTTGCCAAAAACTTTTTAATACCGCAGATCTGTGCTGTGTTTTGGTCAATAGCCGCAGTAGAAAATTTACTGGCAGGTAGCAATATAAATCGTCTGAAAGCACAGAGAATTTGCGAGCATCGTCGTAAGAGCATGGTGGTTTTAAAGGTCAAATGGGGGAAAAACATATTCTCACTCAGGAGAAACAATGGCAACAAAATATTTTCCCTACATGTTTGACGCACAACACCACCAGACTCCACCCACACTAAAATGCTTCTGTAGGTTAATCACAGGAGACAAAGGCACAGGACTGCTAAGTGGCCTACAGGCAAGAAGGGAGCCCTGGGTGGGGCAGGCAGGAGAGATTACTCTATCTCTATATTTGAACCAACCTTTCAATATATAACAAGCGCCATCTCTGCTAATTTACATTAACATAACAGTGCTGTGTTCACCTGAAAGGTAAGTGGAAAGACTTCCAAGTACTCAGCACGGCGGGAGGCAGATTCAATGCACATGGGGTTCCTTAAAACATGCCAGCCAACTAAAACCTCCTGCTTCCTGTTTGGCCCCATTTATCCAATCAGATCCCGGCGCTCAAAGACATAAATCTAAACGATATTAATATTTTAAATAAACAGATAAAAGAAGTCAATGAATTGAATAATTTCTACTACAATAATAATAAGAAGAACAGCATAGAAATTCTAGCCTGAGCGAAATATTGCGGGTTCGAAAACAGGTAGAGAAACTGTGGGCAGCTCACAGCTCCCGGAGAAAGGTACCTTAATGGTGCAGTGCTCCTGGTAAGTCGCTCTCCATGAGATTCGCTCTGGGTTTATTTATGAACTGGCTGACCTTTGACCCTTCTCTGGAAAGATCAAATTATCCGGGAGATGAAACGAGGGATCAGCCCACTAGTCGGGTCACTGAGATGAGGCCTGGCCGTCGCTGTGACCGGGAGGCAATGGGGGATGAGTAAAATTGTGCGGAGCAGAGTAATTGGGCGGCATTTTGAAAAAAATAATTGAATGTCAGGCTCTTTATAATCAGCCATCGATATCTCTTCTGTCTGGGCAGCGTTGCCACAACGGCACGGTAAAAACAACCGTTAGCGATGACAACTTCCTAGTGGCTGAGCTCATGGTGGACATGGAGCGGCATGCGAGTGCAGTGAATGGCATCCTTGGGGTGTGGGTGAAGTCCTGCCAGCCAGGGGGCGGGGGCTGCTGCGCTGTCATTTTAGCCACAAAGACGAACCGTCTAGGAATGAGCCTTAGAAGAGTGTGAAGTTCAGAAAACTCTTGTTTGTGCGAAGACGGTCATGTTTCAGGTTTAAAAATGCTAGCAACACAGAAGCATGTAGAAAACAAAATGAGCCCATGCTGCTAATCCATAGCAGCGTGTGCGGAAATGGAGGTCATTGTTTTGTGTAGTTGCGTCCCTGCGAGGCGAAGTTAGGGCGTCTTCACCGTGACACAGACCGGTACGATGTCATAAAAAGCCAGCACTCAGCTTGCTGGGGCTCGCTCCCCAGATTTCACAGGCTCTGATGTTAAATCGATGAGAATGAGTGTAATTACTCGGGCACTCCTTTTTTAACATTAAAATAACCTTTGGCTGGTGTTTTGTTGAAGCGCCCAGTCTGGCTCACTTCATCCTTACTTAACAGCACCATCATAGCGGTCCAGCGTGACTCGCATCCCCCTCACTGGTAGAAATGAGCTTGTATCAAATTAGCATAATGGATTTTGGCTGCCCCTGCCCTCCCGTTCACTGGAGTGGGACCCAGGGCAGCCTTGAAGGAGCTGAAGGTGGAAATCGGTGTCCATCCTGACGAATTGGCCCGGTAATTGTCAACCTTGATGAAACGGAAGGGTGGCCAGAAGTCTCTAAGGGCAGAGCGGAGCAGTGGTCTGGCACAGGGCACCCCCAGGGCCAGGTCAGACGCCCTCCAAGCGGGCCGCCACGCAGAGGGATGTGAGGAGTGAGGCTTTGCACACCAGGTGGGTGTTAGGACGAGGCCCTGTTGCACGCCGCAGAGCTCCAGGATAACACTGACAGGTACATGACAGAGCGCCGAGGCCAGAGACAGGTTTGCGCATCAGCTTCCCGTTATGCTCGGGAGCCCATGGCATCAGCCGACATTTTCGTCATGCGGAGTAACGCGGAGCCGAGACACAGATTTAATGCTACAGAGGGGAGGGCAGGGCTGGCATGCCTTCCTGACGCACTCTGCCTGTGCCATCACATCCTCCAGCGGCATGCCCCTACCTTCCTGATGCGTTACGGTGCCCTGAGACTGCCGAATGACACGTTGGTGCACGAGGGACCTGGCAGACGGGTGTAACACAGATGGAAGCGATCATCACGACACCTACATGATCGTGTGGGCTAAAGCAACAATGCTGAACACCAGCTCACACCGACACTCAGAGGCCTACTCAAGTCCCAAACAAAGAAGCATAGCTGGAACCATGGCTGACAGAACCGGCTAGGGGATTGTGGGTAACTGAGCTAATGTTTCAAACACACCTCATCTACAAGTCTTAATTGACTAAAAACTGGTGTCTTTTGCATACATAATATGAGTTGATAGTCATTTGTCAACCATAACGGCGAGGTACCAGCTGCAAGCCTCCTAAAGTATCTGTCACTAAGAAACTGTGATATGTTTGCGTCAGTACCTGTGGTGGCCATGTATATAAGACATTAAACAATGTTTAGCCTGCAATTTACATATGCAAATACAATGTTTTTCCATGTATTGAATTAAAGTTATACAATCCATTCATCCCTGTTTGTTCATTATATAAAGCTCCGGATTCCTTCCCCTTGCTTCGCTACACTGGTGGAGTGGCCTGGAGCTGCCCATTCTCATCATCCCAGGGGTCTGTGACCCAGTCGGTCGGAGGTAAGCAGGGAATGGGGGTAGTGCCAATAGCATTTGGCAGCAAGGTGATAACGGCCGGCAGATAGGAGCTCCGTGACGGAGGAATTCTCTGCCGGATCGAAGAGACACATTAATAACAGACAGGCCTGGTAATTGTCCAAAATGTCCTTTCGGCATGTATTCAGACGGAGCGGCCGTGCCGAGGATATCCGGGGGGTGCCAGCAAGCGTTTACTTGTTGTCATGTCAGATGAAGCACTAATCCATCCCAGGGTATAACCCAGCCTCCCCTCTGTCTGCCGAGCATAGCACCACTCTGATGTTCCACTTTATACATAAATCTCTGGCTTGTTTCCGAGATCCCAGAGATTCCTTTATGAATCCCATTTGGGACGAGCCCCCAGAAGGGGCTTCCTTTCATGAAGCAACCCTTTGATGGCAAATATTATCGTGTCGTCAACGGGCACGATCGGATCGCAGCAGGAAATGATGTCATTGTGGCTGCCCCGAAGGTCTCCGCATAAAGGATATTTTAGCTTGGTTAGGGTTCAGCTGCTGGCTGCTGCTTGATCGATGGCCGTTCTCACCCCCTCGCCTCAGCCTACCCTGGTCATAATGACCTGTTATTGTTTTCACCGGGGTTTGCTGCATTTCAGAAGTGTTGCAGGGTGGGGGTGGGGGGTGAACTCACCAGCCAGATCTTCAGTAGTACAGCTCCTCCAACCTCCCTGATTCTAGCTCACAGCTGCTTCTGACTTGCAGGCCAGAGGCTATGTGGTGTCCCAGGTCACCGGGGAGCCCCCTTAGAGGGTGGCATACCTCCTACGACAGACCTGGGGTCCCTCATCAACCAAGCCTCCCCTGTGTCTGCCGCCTGACAGCAATGACCTACTCTCAGAGGACATATCCTTGGGAGGGCTTACCTGTGACAGGGATCTCATCAATTTTTAATGCCCCCCCCCAAGGTCTCCTGCAGATCCTGGCGTACCCATGCCATTTGGCGTGTCCTCTTTTCCATGCCCCCTTCCCTGCATCTGTCTCCGTCTGTTTCTCTCTGTCTTCAATCTTTCTATCATTTCAAGCAACTGGGTTATTACCAACTTGGAAAGAAACTGCACTCCATTTTGCATGGTGCCGATTACACCTTCCTGTGTAATCCTTCCTGTGTCCACTTCAGTCCCCTTCCTGTGTCCGCTTCAGTCCACTTCCTATGTCCGCTTCAGTCCCCTTCTTGTGTCCGCTTCAGTTCACCTCCTGTGTCCACATGCAGATGTTCCTCAGTCCCCCGCACTCATAGTCTCTCATTCATCTTTCCATGCCCTCCATGTTGTGAAGCTCAAGACCACATCTCACCCTGCATTCTGGCTCCATGATATTCTACCTTCCCTGTGAAGGTACGTTCTTAACGTCCTAAAGAGAATTCGGTAACGCTTTACATTATCAGCACCTTCATAATTCCCTTATAACACACTCATACAGCATTCATAAGCAGTGTGTAAATATACCTTAACATTCCAACATACCTTAACAGCTTTATTATACATTAATAATGAACATTATATGATAATAACAAATATTATTCTTGTATAATTATATCCTTTATTAGTAATATGTATTGAAGCTGGTAAGGTATGGTATACCTACATGCAGCTTTTGAATGGTCTATGAATGCATGATGAAGGTGCAGTTAATGTAAAGTATTACCGATAATTTTACACTATATTTAATTCTATTCCCATTATACAATGGCCTTTTGAAAGGCACTTTGAAATAAAATGTATTATTACTGGCAGAAAAACTATATCTATGCACATTATCACAGCCTCCGTAATGCAGAAAGGCTTTTCTAAGGTTCTTTGACCCAACACAGAGGGCCGCGCCCCGTCCTACCTGCCTACAGCAAGTTCCCACTAAGAAATCCTCTCCCAATCAAGCGCTCTGAGTCTGCTTACATGGGCAGGACAAACGGAGTTCCATCAATTTCCCTGCAGGGGACTGTGGCTTTTTAACTATCCGGTTTCACACATCCTCTTGGCACTGGAGTGATTTAACTTTTTTTGAGGCTGAATTGTCATTCTGGTGGTGTTTTGGGACAGATGTGGATGTACTGTACCTTCCATGGGGAATGTTACAAAAAAAAAATTCTCCGCCAGTCAAACCTGATTTACTGTTTAATGACAACATGTATGGTACGTGCTACAAAATGCAGTTGCTTGACAACAAAAAGCAAGATGAATGAGACCGGTGATGGTCAGTGCATTATAGCAGCTGGACCAGAGTGAAGAGGAGCTAAGTGTTAGATGTTAATGATGCAAGAACATCATTAGAAGCAGGAGATGTTCCCCAAGGCACCTGAGCATTAGTTGCATACGAAGCCCATCCCTGGTGGTAATAAGTGGGTTGTGCATTTTGAGAGTGCATAAGTGTACTGCAGTCACTTTCCAGAAGAATCCCTCTGCAGGTGTACCTTCTCACTGTCATTGTCAAAAGTAAGCAATATATAAACAGTCTGACATATCATGTCAATTTCAAAATTCAGGTTTTCCTGTCGATCTGAAAGATTGATTGATGTGCGTTGACAGCCGGTACCTGCTGAAATCACGCAATATGTCCAGCCGTGCAGGTTTTTGCTGCCTTGTTGTTCCCCATTCACACGAGAGGGGGTTCCCGGGCGTGACAGCAGACCAGGGGGGGTTCCCGGGCGTGACAGCAGACCAGCTGGATCTGAGCCGGCTTGCCGTGGCATCTGATCATCACTGTGACATTATTGCTTATGCAACAAGCACAAGAAGGGATCGCTTTCCCCAAAACATCAGGCCGGACAACAAGGCTATCCCGGATTTAACACAGTCGTCAATAATCCCCCCTGCTTCCGAGGTGGGGGCAGGTAACCAGCTGTGAGGGGCGGGGTGTACAGCTGGTTACCTGCGAGGCTAATTTACCCTCACATGGTTCACAGGAAGTTTCTCAAGTGCCCAGTAGGCACATGCAAACTCACCTATGGGAGCAGCTCCATATGGAGGGTCCTCGTAGGGCCTGATGTCGTCTTATGGTAGGTCAATGCATTAGAGGAAGGTAGGAGGCCAAGATGGCCCACATCTCCTTGTCTCCTCCTCCGTCATCGTAGCACAGCAGGCCCATGTGTTTTTTTAACCATGACCAGGTGATACTGCAATATGTGAGATGCAGATGTTGCACGTTGCCACGGATACCGGATGCTGGGGATCATGAGGTCGAGAAAGAGCCCGATAAGCTGGATGTTCAGCCCAGGGCTAGAGACTCCCCCAGCAGAGCAGCAGCAGATTAACAGCGACTCATGAACATCTTCTCCAGCTCCGCGGGACCTGACCGTGGGAAGACAATCCATTTCTCCCTTTAAAACGCCCCCATCATAATTAAACATGCAAATAAGCTCCGGGACACAGTTGCACTCAGACCTTATCCCTTCGAGTCAGGCTCACACCCGCCACAGCGAGAGCCCCACTGCGGAAAATGCCAGAAAAAGCAGGATCTGCTGGGAGGATCTCATGAAGCATATGTGTCCACCTGTGAGCCATCTGGCCCGTCACTGAATCCATACTGAACTGGGGGGGGCGGGTCAATATGTATGTACAATTTCACCCCAAAATGGCCTTTTAATTACCAGATAGCTAATTTAAATCATGACTGAGACCCTCAAAATTCATTTTTTAATATTCTTTGTTTTCCTTCAGTAAATCTAACTGCTCAGGTCAGAAATGCAGGTTCTGGTGAAGATCAGTATGTGAGAAGACCTCAAGACAGGTAGCCAAAGCCCGTTGTCTCCATCTTCTTTTGTTCTCTTTCCCAGTGTCTCCCACCTCAGTCACACCCGCCCAGCTCTCAGGAGAACCACACCGCTAACCGGAACCGCCAGCATTCGGTGTCACCCTGTCCTTTCTCATTCTCCCATTATCTGCCTTATAATCAACCTCCTCGCGATTTCTCCTCTCGCTCGTTGAGATTGCGTTCGTCTGAAGCTCATTTACTGCCGTTTTTCCCCGCTGCTGTCTCTGCTGAACCCGCCTCGGCAGTCAGACCGCCGGATAATAAGCAGAGTGGCTTAATCTCGCCAATTAAATCACCGCAGCCCGGACGCGAGCAGCAAACGGCTGGCCTTGTTTTGGGAAAATAAACAAACATTCAGAGAATTTAATTGCGCCTTTTAACCATGTTGTTCTAAATACTGTTCCGTTATAAATAACTGGTGATGATAATCAGCCCCCCGGCTGTGCGTGTGGACTTTGCGTGTTCTCCCCCATGCAGTCAGCCTTACTGCCATCTCTAAATCGCCCTAAGATGGACTGGTGTCCCAGTCTGCCTCAGGTGTGTGCTGCCTGGGATGGGCCCCAGAGCAGCCTGTGACCTCTCCGGGATAAATGATGGGAAGAAGGGTGGATGGAATGAGGATAATCTGCCCATCCATGTTCCCCATCGTGTAGCCAATCACTGTGCTTCTGGAATCACCCCAATCAACATCAGGTGGATAGGAAGTCAGTCCACTGCTGATATTATTCTTATTATTGTTGTTGTTGTAAATAACAACAACATAAACCAACCAACAGCACTAATATCAGTAATAATAATAATAATAATAATAATAATAATACATGTATCAATTCCCCCATCTCCCCCTCATCATCTGGATGTAGGGAATGTGGATGAGCAAAACAGGTATCCTTGCTCCAGTATTTCCCTCATCTTCTGACATATCCTGCTTGGTGTGGCTGGCAGGTGGCTTAGGAAGCACGGGTTGTGACAAAGTGCAGGTCTGGCTGGTGACCCCTAAGCTGATGAACGTGTCTGTCCATGAGCTGGGAAGCGTGAGTCACTCTAGATGAGCCCTAATCCTGGGCTCATTACCACAGTGTCATAAGCGTTAAGGAGATCCCTGCAATGCTTAAGCACGCCCTCCTGGTCATGGGCGTGTTGCAGATTCATCACGTCCAAACGCAGATGTTCCCTGAAGGAGGCTCCACAGCCCTTCCTCATCTCGGATTTTCTGGAAGCTAACACAGGCTGTCCATCCAGATGGTGGCTGTGAACATGCATGTATCTTTTGTGAACGAGGAGTTCAGAAGCTGATCAGCGGTTCTCGGCCCTTTTTGCTCCCAGTCTAGCAGCAGAACCTCGCCGTTCGGTTCAGTGAAACCCTGTTTAAGCTTCTCCTACAGCTGCATGCCAGCTCCATCGACCTGGTTGTCTTCAACCAGGCCAGGCATTCAGGATACTGACATGCTGTGGGCAGTCCCTGTGAAGCCAGCGTCCCCAGGCTTCGCCCCTGACTCCAGCAGAATCACGCTGCATTCTGCTCCATCACCCGTACCCCAAGGCAAGAAGCTGTCAGCTCCTTATCACAACAGAGCTGCTCTTCCACGAGAACATTGTTTGAGACACGGTGATTCCAGATGGGACCCTCCCCCCTACCCCCCACCTGCCCCAGGCTCTCAGCTCACACAGGTCTGAAGCTTCAGATGTGGACAGGGTGCGAGTAGACAGCCTGTGAGGAGTGATGCCACCCCCTAATAACCTGTGTGGGGCCCATTTTCAATAACCATACAGCCCCCGATCTGTGTGTGAAAAGGTGACATCTTCCTATGTCTCGTGGGATTGGATGCCAGCCCCCGCTTTGATGTCACCTGCCCATGGACGTCACCGATGTGAAGAGAAGGGGCTTAAATTCCTTTAGGGGCCACGTTTCGTCACGACTCTGCATTTGCGTCCACCTGAGAGAAATGCCCTGTTTTTTAAGGTCGAGGCCAGACAGGGGCCACCTCTGAATAGCATGGCCTTCTCTCTCCTTCTGTGACCCTGGCTTGTTTGGCACACCCTCGCTGTGTCAGCACAGGCCGCGTGATGCTGCTGTTTCAGCCAATCGGGTGATTCCCAGAGTGCTGCAGGCAACAATGTCCCATTCATCTGCACCCAAACCTGCCACTGAGAGTTTGATGAGACCATCGCAGATAGACATCATAGATCAACACAAAATGTTGTACATTTTTCAAATTTGGAATTGAATGAATTCAGGGGAGATTCCGGGTGGAGGAAGGCTGGTGTTTCTGAGGTCGGAACAGCTGAGAAAGGCTCGTTGGTTTCCGAGACCTTGGGCAAGCCACAAATCAGAACCAAAAAATGTAATTTTCCAAAAATCAACTCAACAGAGTCATTACATTACCATCAAATTCCCTCAATAATTTATGGACGTTGCCCTCTCTATGAATTATGGGCGAAATATTCAGAGTGAGCGAACTCTCCCTCAGACTTGTCTTTAATATTTAAGAAGCCAGGCTGGAGGAAAAAACAGCTCAGCCCACAGAGCATGTGAGCATGACAAGGAAGCGGGATGCAGGGCGGAGGGGCTGGCGGAGCCGAGAGATGGAGATAAACAATAGATGAAAGAGGGTGGACCCATTCACTGTGTTCATGGTCCAGGGAGCACATCCCGCGCGCAGGGGAGGCGGGCCGTGGCGGGAAGGTCCGCGCTGTTTGTATAACGCACACAGAGACTTATCGGTATGGAGCACAGAAGCAAAGCAGGGAAGCAGGCCCCCACCAAGCCAAGCATCAATTACCATTTTGAAAGTAACCAGAAACACCCAAAATTAATCGCTTTGAATTTGCTCCATTTTTAAAGTCCTATAAATTAGCTTTTTTGCGTTATAACTCTTTTATGATGTAACTATCACACATGGCAGGTGTATAAAAGCACAGGCCCTTGAAAGCCTCTTGGATCAGCCGTTGCGGGCAAGCCTGAGATGGGCTGCTGGAGGGATAGACTGATAGAATAATCCCGCGATTATAAGCAAATAGGACGACAAAACTGAATTAAAAGAGCAATTCTGGCACTGAAGAGTACGTCTTTGCTGGGAGCCCAGCGGCGGACTGGCAGTTCGGTTTAGCACTTTATATTAAATTCAGTGATTGTGACATTAACAGATAGCAAAAGTAAAATTCACATCAACATGACACAAACGCTGCGAAAGCAGAATTAGGCTAAACTAGTGTATCCCAACCCGGTCCTTGGGGACTCACAGACGGTCCACATTTACCGGGAGTGGGGAGGGAGAAAAAACATGGACTGTCTGTGGGTTCCCGAGGACTGGATTGGAAAACACTGGTCTAAACGCATTCATTAATATCAGAAGCAGAACCTCTAGTACTGGGGGTGATGAACTATAGCAGCGTACTGGCATTAGTGTAGCGGGGCCTGCCTCAAAGCTCAGCGCGCCTCACGGTCTGCAGGAACCACCAAGGCTCACACCGACGTGTTAAGGCACCACCAAGGTGAAGCTATTGAGCAGGCGATGGGATTGATGGTCACACCTCATCCAACCCTCAGCTGTCCCACCTTAAGGCAACACTGACGGAGTGCTGGCCATCGCGGGTCGAGCTGTAATTAATAGTTAAGAGTAATAAACGGTAATCACCCTGCAATCACCGCGAGGGTTATGGCTCAGCCCCCTGTGGTCAGATCAGGCCGGCCGACGAGTTTAAAAGCATAGGCCGCCAGTCCATGCAGATGCCCCACATTGACAGTAAGAGGTGGGTCCTGAGGTCCTGTGTCAGGTGGGCCGAGCAGGACGTAGAGGGGACAAGTCGGCAGCCACTTTCTGGCGGCCACAGGGACGTCTCTGTGCCACGAACATCTGAGTGATGAGATGATGTCTGACACCCACATCTCACGATCACAGGGGGCAGCGTGACACACTGCCGGGTCATCATAGGGGAGCAGGGACCCCGAGAAGGTGCTCAGAAGAGGGACAAGCAGAGACACGCAGAGCAGCAACAGCATCTGGGGCAGAGACCACATCCATCGGAAGGTGAAGCCCCGCTCTGCGTCTCCTCAGAAGGAGCCTGTTCACTTAAGGCATTTACTCCATGTGAGCTGAGCTCTGCGTTTGAACTGGTGCAGTAGGATTCTTCTGAAGTTCACCTTTATCTCAGCTCCACCTCAAACCCAGGGCCAGTTGTCAGTCACCCGAGGTGTGAGTGTTTGTGTGTGTGTGTGTGTGTGTGTGTGTGTGTGTGTGTGTGTGTGGGTCATGTATATTTTAATTCGTGGGGACCCAATGTCCCCACA
Source organism: Mormyrus iriodes (assembly GCA_011763525.2). Classification (NCBI taxonomy): domain Eukaryota; kingdom Metazoa; phylum Chordata; class Actinopteri; order Osteoglossiformes; family Mormyridae; genus Mormyrus; species Mormyrus iriodes. The sequence continues at coordinate 1,693,165 of JAAGVU020000043.1, read as the reverse complement.
ATGTGATTAAAACATGTTACCCTTGACTGCAATCAAAAAACTAAAATTCCCAAAAGTCCTGTATTTTGTTTGGTTACTTATGGTTAAGGTCAGGGCTGGGTAGGGGTTAGGGTCCCCACCCCAAGGTTTAATATCCCCAGTTATCATCCATTTCCCATGTTTCCACTGGATTTTTCTCACCAGGGGAGGTTTTTTTGGGCGGGGGGGGGGGACACAGTCCCCATTCACAAATAACTTGGCAGGACAAAACCTCTCACCGGTCATTCTGGATGACGACCCAGCTTTGTTTTTGGTCATTAAATGCTGAAACCGGAAGTGATATTTCTGAGTCTGCAGCCTGGAATTTATCAGGAGTCCTGCTGGATGTGAAATGTACACGGCAGGCTACATCCGAGTGACGTAATGTGTCATGTGACCGCCTTTCCACATCCCCCCGATGTCCAACTCTCTGAGCCATGTGACGTAATGTGTCACGTGACCGCCTTTCCACATCCCCCCGATGTCCAACTCTCTGAGCCATGTGATGTAATGTGTCATGTGACCACCTTTCCACATTCCCCCGATGTCCGACTCTCTTAGCCATGTGATGTAATATGTCACGTGCCTGCCTTTTCCATCAGCTCAGGTCATTATTCTGACCCACACAGCTCCCTGACAGTGGCTCGACCCGTCCCGTACTCGCTGCCCTGGCTGGATGCTGTATGGCTCTTGTGTCCCATCAGGACTGATCAGGCGAGACAGCGCCATCGCACCAGGCAGGTCGCCCCAGACGACTGCTACCACCATAGGATGCAGCAAGCACTGATAGCCACCCCATCACTCACCACCAAGCAGGCAAAGGCCAAAATGTGACATCTCAAAGCCATTAGAGGCTCCACCGAGCCAGGCAGGGTAGCATCATGGTCTTACGTACCTCACCATGGCTTTGCAGGCCAGGATGGGGGTGCACAGCCACCATGGAGACCCACCAGTTCCATTTCCACTGGACCTCTTCCGATGGGGATTTTCAGCTGACCGCCGGGCAGAATATCTGACTGATCGCTGTTAGTGTGGGGGAGGGGTCCCTGAGGCCTTGTACGCAGGGGAGCGGACATTAGGCACGGATCACTTGGGTCAGCCCCTCCCCCTTCCCTGGACTGGTCATGTGATCTCCAGAGGAGGGGGTTGTGCTTACCCGAGTTGCCCATAATGAGCTTTGGGCAGCTGTGTGCGCGGTGTGGGTTAGTGGTGACCCTCCACAGAGCTGAGGCAGCAGACACCCAGCCCCCCAAGTTTGACTTTGATTGAACTCCGAGCCCCCATGGGCTGCTGAAGCGAGTCGGGCCAGGTTTTAAAGGTTAAGAGCGAGCACCCGTTCGGGTTCAGCACGGCCTGTGTACTCTCCACACAGGCGGGCGTCGGTTCGCTTCCCGCTACGCCACTCTGGGGTGTCTCTGTGCACGAGTCTCAATTCATTTATCTTACTCATTTTTTTAACACCAGTTTGAAGGAAAAACATATAGGTCATTTGAAATGTCAGGTGTCCAGAGCTCAAACTGCAGTCAGCGGGGGCCACGGTAAAGTGTCTTTATCACGAGCGGTTGGGGAGTTGGCGGGAGGCTGGTGCCAGCAAGGCGGAGACCGGTTCTCAGGTGAGGCTGCAGCTTGCTGGGGTCAGTGACGCTCGGTCTTTATTATGGGCATGCGGAATGTTCTGGAAAAGGCCCTCTGCCAGTATGTTAAGCAGAAGGGCAGATTTCACTGCCCCAATCGGTTGTCCCCTGCCGCATTAAGCTTTCCACACTGTGAGGGACAACAAAAGCCAGCTCTCCTGAATGGGTGAATACAGGGCGAACAAAACTGGGGAGAGGGGGGGAGTGCTTTTTTCTTTTTTTAGCTGGTGATGAAGAACTGGTGGTTCTTACCATTGAGCTTTAACTGCAGGAATCCAGCAGGAAGTGCAGGGGGGATGGGGGGGTATGAAACTCATCCACAGATTGGGTGAGGGCGGGAGCCCGGTGCAATGCCCACAGGGCAGGGTACCTGAATTTATAGGGCATTCTGATGGTGCAGGCAGCAAAGAAACATGGCTTTGGAATGTTTACATCATGTCCTCCAGGACGCAGGTACGACATGAGAGGGAAAAAAAAGCAGGACAGGACGTGGTGGGAGAGTGACAAAGGGTACAGTAAGTAGATAAGAGTAAGACGGCTGTGCACGGCCCGCTCAGGCACTGGGGGGAGCGAACTGGGTGCGAGTGTGTGTCACGCGGGTAACATGCGGGAAACACACGGGAAACATGCAGGAAACACGAAGAAAACATGCAGGAAACATGCGGGAAACATGCGGGAAACATGCAGGAGACGCGGGAAACACGCAGAAAACACGGGAAACATACGGGTATCACGCGGGAAACACGGGAAACATGCAGGAAACATGTAGGAAACATGCGGGAAACACACGGGAAACACGTAGGAAACATGGCAAATGCACGGGAAACATGCAGGAAACACGCAGGCTTCTGCTCGGCCCACAGGCACTGACCCCAGCAAAGCCACCGGCTGAATGGGCCGGGGATCAGTACAGACAACGTGTTTTTTAAATATCACCAGTGAGATTCACGGTAAGCTTACAGTAATGCAGGACCGATACAAACAAGCCCGCCTCCCCATGCGGTCCTGCAGGACATGATCACCGCCCCGGCACAGCGGCAGGGGGGTCCAGCTTCCCCCCATCAGCATGTGATGCATTACTGCCGTCAGGGCTGTTGGAGCTCTATCGCATTACTGTGGCGGAACGAGGCCTAAATGAGCATAATCGGACCGCAGACGCGCTCTGTCTAAGTGAGGGCTGGCGCTGGTGCTTTTTCGCTAATGGCATGTGCAGATTGCAAGGGCCCCGGTGACCGCGCCTCGTTAGCAATGGCTGGGACGGCCTGGTGCACATGGCACTACGGTGGGGAGGGCACCCCCGCAAGATGGCCGGGGTGTGGCCTGAGTGAGGGTGTGTCGCTTTTTACGACTCAGGTTCTCCCCAGAATCAATCAGCAGACACTCACCTCATACGGCACTCTCACGGTAAACAGAAGCCCACCCCCGGGGGCAATAAAGCGAGCACAGCGTGAAGGGTGCTCAGCAGATGAGTGCGCCATGCTGGGAGGAGGCATGGTGTGTTACGGGGTGACGATCAGCTGCGTCTATCACGGCGACGTGGTGATTCCGGGTACCCAGAAGCTGCTGATTCACTGACTCTAGCTGTATCAGGACTTGTAAGTACTAAATGATCACAAAAAACATGCAAAATGTCAATCTGCTACACTATTTGAGCAGCTCCTGAGGGGGTTTAGGGTTAGGCTTCGGGTTAGGTTTAGGCTTTGGGTTAGGTTTAGGCTTAGGGTTAGGTTTAGGCTTTGGGTTAGGCTTAGAGAAAGAAGGCTGCTTAGTGTGGCTGGCTGTACATGTAATCTGTACAGTACTAGATAATACAATAATACAGTAATCAGTACAGTACTAGGTAATACAGTAATCAGTACAGTACTAGGTAATACAATAATACAGTAATTCGTACAGCACTAGGTAATACAATAGTACAGTAATCAGTACAGTAATAGGTAATACAATAGTACAGTAATCAGTACAGTATTAATACAATAGTACAGTAATCAGTACAGTACTAGGCATAGAATCACGACCGTGGACACGGTACAGTACACAGTACAGGACAAAAGTAGTAAAGCGCTGTTAAATAGTACTGTAAACATACTAATAGTACAGTAAGCATGTCAGATAATGCTATAAGCATATGAAATAGTACAATAAGGATTCTAAATGGCATAGTTAGCATGCTAAAAAATATTGTATGGATGATATATAGTACAGTAAGCATGTTTAAAAAAATGTACACATATTAAATAGTACAGTGAGCAGTACAGAATGTAAAGACATTCCCCTTCCCCCTGACGCAGGCGGGCAAGGACCCGGTCCAAACGCGCTCCCGATCCTGACAGGCAGTAGCATGGCTTTGCGGGGGTGGTGGTGCTGTGAGTGTGCAGCGAGGCGGAAGACACAGGAATCAGTCCTCAGAGCATAACGCAATAAAGCTGACAGAGAGGAGGAGAAGCCAGCGGGGAGGTGCGCCGTGTTCATATACCGCGACGAGTATTAATACTGAAGTCTGAAGCCACACCCCTAGTAATGAGTACTCATGCAAACACAGAAACAGAAGCTGTCGTATGAATAAATTCTGTTCGCACATATAATTATAATTCTTTAGGATATTAAATCAAAGTTCACTTTAAAAAGCTTCTGAGGTCATAACTAATAACAGAGGCGTATTTCTTTAAGACTAACGTCACTGATTTGGATTGGCGTTCTCTAATTACCGTAAATACCGCCATAAACTGGCACGCCATTGAGACGCCCACAGACGGACCGTCTTTGCGTGGGGTTTCCTTGCAGCCATTTCCCCGTCTCTGTTTTGCACTCTCCTGTCGCAGGTCACCCCCTTTTTTTAATTAAGTACAAGACTCAGAACCTGTAATAGTTTTTAAAATTTTGTTTGGAGTTCATTATCTGAGAGTACAACTGGTTAAAAAAATCACAACACGTAACACAAATTGGGTTCTGTGTTTGTGCTAAAAGCAGGCTCAGCACTTAGTAACTGCTTTACGGTCAATCTTTTTGTCCCATTTTAAGGTGCTTTTCCCTCCCATAAATACTGAGTGAAAAGCGATTACGTTTCATAGCCCTGCCTCATTAACACGCTCCCTGCGGGTTCTGGCCACGGGTCACATGCTACAGATTTGATATCATTCTGCCGCGCTGGGAGCCCGGGCCGGTGACTCACTCCAGGGAGGAGGTGTCGGCTTGTGCCGCACACGTCTCTTTTTTGGCACCTTTCAGTGAGTCCGCAGCGGTCAGTCGGATTTTTCTGGAACACGTGAACGACCGGGCCGGTCCACATATGTTGCACTGTGTAGTTTGTTAGGATGGTGAGTGAAGGAGTGAATGTAATGTTAGCGGCAGACTGTGTCATACCTCTGATATCCGCCCTGCCTTCGCTCGCTCGGCTGACATGTGGCGCTTTCATCACCAGCCTGTAAGTGGTATGGGTGGTAAAAGTTTAGCGGTTGCTTGAGGCGTCGCCTCGGGCAGGGAATCCATGCGGCAAGTGAGACACACACAGAAGAGATTAGCGTCTAATTGGGCTAAATTCCGAACTCGGGTTCGGCTGCTATGACATTCATGACTTAATGTTAATTATTGTTTAATGATAAGGTCGATGTCTCCATTTCAGGGAGGAAGGGGAACAAGATGAAGGGGTGAGGGGGGTGGGGTTTTTCATACAGAAAAACAGTACCATTTGTATGTGTTGTGATGAATACAATTAAAGTCATTAATGTAGCTGCAATTCTGTAATGAAGTCCTGTTTATATTGGCAGATAATGATTTTTCCACTTTAAATTAGACATAAGAGGTGAATGTAACTAAAGCAGAAGCACAAAGATCATGCACTACAATCCTGATTGAAAGGCAGGCCTCTATACATGCAGTGAGCTTCCCTCACCCTGACCGTACTGCAGCCCTGACCGAAAGGCAGGCCTCTATGTATGCAGTGACCTTCCCTCACCCTGACCATACTGTAGCCCTGACCGAAAGGCAGGCCTCTACGCGTGCAGTGACCTTCCTTCACCCTGACCCTATGGCAGCCCTGACCGAAAGGCAGGCCTCTATACATGTAGTGACCTTCCCTCACCCTGACCCCACTGTACCCCCGACCAAAAGGCAGGCATCTACACGTGCAGTGACCTTCCCTCACCCTGACCGAAAGGCAGGCCTCTACACGTGCAGTGACCTTCCTTCACCCTGACCCTACTGCGGCCCTGACCGAAAAGCAGGTCTCTATGCGTGCAGTGACCTTCCCTCACCCTGACCCTATGGCAGCCCTGACCGAAAGGCAGGCCTCTACGTGTGTAGTGACCTTCTTTCACCCTGACCCTATGGCAGCCCTGACCGAAAGGCAGGCCTCTATGCATGCAGTGACCTTCCCTCACCCTGACCATACTATAGCTCTGACCAAAAGGCAGGCCTCTAAACATGCAGTGACCTTCCCTCACCCTGACCCTACTGTAGCCCTGACAGAAAGGCAGGTCTCTATGCGTGCAGGGACCTTCCCTCACCCTGACCCTACTGCAGCCCTCGGCTTTCTGGACCTGTTTCCTGAACGGCATAATGAAACATGCCTGATCCAATGGGAAATCAGTGAAAGGGCTGATCCTATAGCAGGAACCCAGATTTAATTACCACTGTACCCTATTCCGGTCCCGCGGATGGGTTTGAGGCCTGGGTTCCTCTCTCAGTCATGCCTGCGGTGATGCACGCTGTCCATGATGCCCCCGCGGGGCCGTCGTTGGGACTGAGCAAATAGCACATGACTCTGAGCTGTTTACATCACTCGATGGAGCCCGCAGCTCATGGGGGGAAGGGCCAGGGAGGCTGACAGCTCATAGGGGAGCAGGTGGACGCAGGAGGGGCCGCACCGGCCGGGCTCCTGGCCGGGCTATTGATCTGTTGTATGAACATAGCACAATAGCCCGATCAATATAAGGTTTGCGGGGGGGTCTAATTATTTTAAAGGAAATCCAGTAATATAACATGGGGGATTTTTCTCCACGAGTCTGTGGGCCTCCAGTCGATGTCTCTGTCAGAGCTGCTCTGAGTGATGGATGTCATCTTCAACAGGTCTAGGATGACGTCCCGCATCACGGCTAACCCAGTGCTTCGCTGCATTTCGGGTGTGACTCTCATATGTTGTGCTTATTTTTGGCTGAGTAATTAACCAATGCAGATGGGGCCAGAGCTTGCAGTTATCAATATTTTACATAACATTATTATGCCTGTTCAGAGGACATGCATGTCTGAGGCTATATAGAGCGGATTCAGAGAAATGTCATACGCCAAGATCATACACCAAAGTCTTATACCACAGTCATATACCAAGGTCCTGCACCAAAGTCTTACACCACAATCATACACCAAGGTCCTGCACC
>JAAGVU020000043.1:1636304-1651627 GCA_011763525.2 Mormyrus iriodes | reverse complement strand
AGAGAGAGGGGGACAGAGGGAGGGGGAGAGGGAGGGAGGAGGAGAGGGAGGGAGAGTGGGAGAGAGGAAGAGAGGAAGGGAGGGAGAGGGGTAGAAAGGGGGAAGGAGAGAGGGAGGGAGGGATGGAGGGAGAGAGAGATGGAAGGAGACAAGGGGAGGGAGAGGGAGAAAGGTGGAGGGAGAGAGGGAAAGACAGGGGGATGGAGGGAGTGAAAGAGAGAGAGAAAGGTTGGAGGTAGGAAGAGAGGGAGAGATGAGGGAGGAAGACGAGGGAGAGGTGAGGGAGGAAAAAGGGAGAGGTAGGGAATGAGAGAGGGAGGGGAAAGAGGGAAGGAGTAGGAGGGAGATCCGGTGCGTCGTCCTGAGCCTTGGGGGAGCTGGTAGGGACCTACGGCAGGCAAACTGTGAGGACTGGACTTTAAATCCACATTTACGACATGGGGTGTGTGAGCAGTCCGAGGTACACCTCTGCACTGGAGACAAAGCAGCCACACACACACACTGACACTCACACACACACACTGACACTCACACACACACACTGACACACACATTGACACACACACACTGACACACAAACCGTGAGAACCTTGTCTATTTGGTTCCCAGTAATATGGGTGAAGATTCTGGTCTTTTCCATTAGTCTGTCGCAGTTCGGCCCCACCAGGTCTAGGAGTAGCCCCCCCCCTGGGGTGACCCTGCTACAGCACAGAGATCTCACATTAAGGCGACACTGTGATTCTCTCTGTTTATTTTCTGATGGGTTATAAATAATTAACCCCCGTGGAGGTGCCTGCGTTCCGTTTGATGGCAGCCTCCTCCCCCAGCTCTGCCTATTCTTCCTGCATAGTTCGCGGCCGGTGAGCGACAGTCTCTCACTTTCACACACAGCTTACTTTTCATGCACTGTATGCTTTTCTCCATCTATCAGCTTCGTTTACACTAATCTCCGGTAAACACAGCCCTGCACAGCTCAGCGGCAGCACGCCAGACAGGCCCGAAACTGTGACGTGATAGAAGCTTTTGCACCCCGTGTAATTTCCCTCCCAATGCCCGTCTGTAGGTCTGGGCCCTCTCTCCCACAATCCCCTGCTTTGTCACTTACACAGGGCAGGTGATTTTCCCTCCATCGCCCTTCCTTTCATTTCCCTTTTTTATAAATCGCGTTTCCTCAGACACCTCGGTGTATCAGATACCTGCTCATTTTCACCATTCGTGCTGCAGGCTTTGCGTGTTTTTGGGGTGGGGCTGGGGGGGGCTGTTCCCGCTGCCCAGTTCTGTCCACTCTGCCACCTTCACCATGCCCGAGATCTTCTGCAACCATCTGAAACCCCACAAAAGTGTAGCTCAGACCCTGACCTTCCTGAATGGCCGACGATGACAGCAACAGTCGCAATTTCAGCGGTTTAGATACGGACTAAATGGTGTCATTTGAGGGCTTGTATCAGTGAAGAGGGTAAAGCCTCCTGATTGGCTGGATCATAAAAAAGGGGTGGGGCCAGTTGTATCAGTATAGGGGGCGGAGACACCTCCAGCAGACAGTAATAATGATCATGAAGATGTTTTTACATTTATTATGAAAATAAACCTGGTTCGCACAGTGATGAATAAGGACCCTTCTGCAGCCCTGTCTCGTACATCTCGCAGATCGTGATCTAAGCTGAAGAGGGTGGGCCATCAACCGCCATCACCACCCTGGGTTCACCCCTGCAAAGGCCCTGTGGATTCCCCTCCAGTCGTCTTCTTGTTCCAAGTGACCCCTGTCCTCTTCCCTGCCCAAGCATTCCCTGTCTCTGGTTTCCCAGTATCTGAGCAGTATCTTTCCGACTGGGAGTCATGGTTTGTTTACTGAGGCTCTGTGCGGCTTCCTGGAGAGACCAGGGGCACAGGCATCGACTAATAACCAGCTGAAATATCGCATTGAACAGACCCTCGATAGCCGGGTCTCATACACTAAATTACTGCCTGACCAACAGAGACTGAATTGCACGTTTCTGATAGTTTTCCACCACAGTCGGGCCTCCCAGTTCTTTAAACCCACAGCTTCCTCACCTGTTTCTAAGATGACATCATAATTAATGATGAGTTATTTAGATTTCATTAAGTACATCACAATAGTTTCCTAATGATGCCACCTGGTATTGACCTAGAGAATAACATTAACGGGGGCCTCTCTGAGATGTCACTCAAATTAGCGGCATGGAGAACTATTACAGTATTAAGAATCCCTGGAGACAAATGAGGCTCCATCATTCGCTGACGCAGACGTCATTTACAACTGTCACATAAAGGTGCAGGTTTTGCAGGGAGAGAGGGCACCAATCCCCTCGGATACACCCCTGACACCGGGCCCTGGGAGCGTGCGGCCGCCGTCTCCCGGATACCCCACCAACCCCGTGCCCCAGGAGCGCGCGGCCGCCGTCTCTCGGATACCCCACCAACCCCGTGCCCTGGGAGTGCGCGGCCGCCATCTCCACGTTTGCGCACCACTCGCCCATCTGTGGTTGCTCCGCTGAAGCTTCCCTTTCAGCTTCAAGATGCCTTGACGGGCAGCGACACTCAATTGAAAGATTACAGAATACAATGATAAAGAGATACGGGGTCATGAAACCGTACCCGTAAGTCCAGAGGTAGCTATGAGGCCATATATCCCGGCAGGCGTGGTTTATGGGGTGGGACGGTTGTTCATGCCCTTACAGCCGGAACTTCTTCCCACTCAGCTGAGGTCACCGCCGGCAGAGCCCGCACCGCAGAATACCAGCTTTTTACTCACTCGACGAGGTTCTTGATTTCTGAACACTGTTTCCTTCCAAAGCCATTTTTTAACTCCTGTGAAACGCAGTCAACTGTGAATGCTTAGTCAACACAGTGAACGCTGTCTGGGAACTGGGAAAAAGACCAGTATCATGGGGAGAGTTTCAGATAAAGCCCGTATGGAGCTGGGAGAGGCGATCGCAATATGTGTATGAAAAACTACATTAGCGTGTCGTTAGATAAATGAACTTTCCTCACCAATATGGGCCAATGATACATACACAGCACACCTGAGGATATTCATCGCTGCACTCACAATGAAATTACTCTTTTTTATATATTTTTCTAACATGAATTGTAACTGCCATGTTTACACTAGTTTCATTCCAATTACTGTGGCATAATTAAAATATACTCATGTTAACGATGCCTTAAATGCCTACCGCCGACTCTGTGGCAACACGAGCAGGATAACTCATCCTCAGTATAATGTGAGACTTCCACTCACTTAATCAACATCCTTGTTTTTAACGTCATTTCAAATGAGCAGAAGAATTTTGCCGTTCTTTGAGGTTCCTGCTTTCGTCCTGCGATGGAAGGACATGGACATCAAAGTCCATCACACTTTGGGACAGAGGGCCAGCCGTCGCTTTAGAGCGGCATTGATTAAGAGCAGATCAGAGGGAGACGCGGTGCAAACACAAGCCATTATTGTCCCGTGCATTCCCCACAGATCGCAAAGCTTTTTTGGGCATTTGCGATGGTCTGTTCTGCTTCATTGATCTCCTGTATTTGATCCGTGTTAATGAACTGACTTTTTATCTGCGGCTCTTAGGAAGTCCAATCTGCGTCCGTGAGAGACCCCGGCTACCCAAGATGAAGAATCTCTGGCTCTCACAAAACACAGGATGCAGAAAGGCAAAATACAGCTCCATGTGGCACGTGGAGAAGTGGAACCGCAGATGTTCAATAACGACCCCTCTCATTGCACAAAGACCATTCCTTTCATTCGCTGCCTCCCTCCAGGATCACATTCCCGAGGCATCTATATTAAATGAGCTTGGTATTAATGGGATATCTATTGCATTGTTGCATCACTGGTTGAAGACGCTGCTGTGAAGCTGCAGTCTTTTTGACCTTGAAGACAGCCCCTTCTCTAATGCTTCATGCTGCTCGCTGCCACGGTGAAATAAGCCACATCTCCAAGCCCTGACAGGAGACCACACAGGACCGTGCGGAGATGGCCCTCACCTCATTTGGCTGTTATGTTAATGACTGCTAATGGGGCGAGCAGCTTCTCAAGGACCGTTCGTTACCTGGTGTCACAGCAAAGGTGATACAGGCTTCTGGGGGGGTGGGGGGTGCCCAACGCTTGACCACCCAAGCATAAACGATCGGGATGTGGCAAGAGGGCCCCGGAACCCCACATCTGCCCCAGGAACCTCTGTACTGACACTGGTCCCAAATTTGGCCGTGTTACTCACTGTGCTTCAAAATAATAATGAACGTAAAGCGCACTGGCGTACTTCGGAATTGCCACTGCAGTGAACTTCACTGCCACTGCAGTCAACTATCAGGTCAGATGAGCAAAATAAGAGCAGCTCATGTCCAGGGCAGTGGAACAGCGATGCTGTGGTACCATGGTGTGAGTTCATATAGGTGTAGATTTTCCTAGGCACATGTTCTCTGGTCATGTTATGACACGTTAAGATGCCAGTGTCCTAGACTGGCTCGGAGAAATGTCAAGAGGCTGAATAAATAACTATTGATCTAGAGCTGCCTATGTTCCGGGTCGCAGTGCTGATTTCTGCATACCAGGTACCATGCACGAGACGGAGCAGATGGCACGCGATAAAATCAAGCCCCTGCAATGGCCATCCCAACGTCACAGAAACGTAGAATCACTTCCCATCTGGGCAGTCCGGCTCACTCGGTGTACACCTGTATTTGTGTGTTTCTCATGCCTGAACCGCATGGCTGTGCGATATGCATGACTATTCTGAAAACACTGCTCCCTCTGCAGGAGCACCGCTTTCTGGATCACGATCGGTTTTCGACACGCTTCCGCGTGGCGCCCTCACCCCCACCTGGGGCCCGGGGGCCGCGGCGCTCAGCCGCCTAAGGGCTACACGGGTACCCGCCCCCTCCAAATGACCCTGCTACTGGGCAAGCGCCACAGTCAGGAGGCACAGTAATTTATTACCGACAGAAACAACGGTCATTCAAAAAATATATATATATCAACACTAATTCACTTTCCCAGTGTAACTTAAATTGTTGGGGCTATTTCCAGAAATGAATACATAAATATAGGTTTATTATTATTAGTATTATTATTATTATTATTATTATTATTATTAATAATAATAACATCAATAGTTACAACTGCGGCCACAATCATAACAAGCATATATTATTTCAGGCGCCGTACGCGAATATAGCGGCGAGGCGAAATGATCTCATTATTTGTGGGGAAAAAAGTCGATTTCCGGAAAGTGGCGATCGGATCCGAGGAGCTCCGATGAGCTCCGGCGAGCGGAGCGCGAGTGAGAGAGAGCCGCGAGACGAGAGGGAGCCGCAGCCGTCCGCGCCTGAGCGCCGAGTCGGATCCCCGCCGCGGAACGAGGAAATATCAAGATTTAAAAAATTACAAATCACAACTACGACAGGTTTCATCTTCGTGCAAGAAGCGGCGTGGCTGCTGTCCTCCTGCGGGATTATCCTCTGAGCACCAGCCGCGCTCCGGGCTGGGGGATCCGGGCTGCTTTTGCAGAAGTGAAAAGTGGATTTTTACGCTGCAAAGTGAAGCGGGGGGACGGAGCGGCGGAGCGGCCGGGAGAGACATGCACACGGCGGAGGGACGCACAGATTGTGAGTTTCCACTTATTTGCAGCTTTTCGGCTGGGAGGCTCGTTTCAGGGCCACTTGGTGCGATCGAGATACTTATAAAAATATACTTCTGACAGTATCGGCGCTACTGAGAGGCAGAGCGGAGCGCACTTCGCCTCGGCTGCCTGTTAATCCTCATCCAGCCGGTGGGTCGGGGCGCCAAGCGGAGTGCATGTGGACCCGCCGGACCTTTGCTCGTTAACAGGTTCGCGGGGCCGCCCGGCCGGTTCGCTTGACACGGGGAAGGGCAACTTTGTCGGGCTGGAGCATCGCCCGCTGCGAGCCGGAGATCGGCTGCCGGGATGCGGCGGTCGGCGTGGCGGACTGGGAGCAGCATGCGGCGGCCGCGGCGCCTCCCCGCCGCTGACCGTGCCTGATCCGCGGAAACCGGCTGTCAAGTGTCACCGAGTCGCGCTTCCGTAAAAGCTGGTTAATAATTAATCCCCCGGCGCCTGTTGAACCTATTGCTTCGGCTCGGATAAGATAAAGGGAAGCGGGGCTGCATTAAACAAAGCCGTTTTGCTTACGGTCAGGGGTAACTTAATATGTAATAATCCATCTTATTTCTGCTGCAGAAGCGGTGCTGGTTTATCTGGCCAGCCCCCTGGGTAAAGCGCCCAGACAGCTAGTTAGGGCACCGAGTGGGAATAAGGCTTCCTGCGCGGGGACATTAATCAGACCCAATCCGTGCCTTTTGCGGGCTGGAGAAAATGGACGCAAAAGTTAAATTAACGGGTGCTGCACCCCCGTAGGCATCTTAATGTTTCTCGGGAAAAGCCTGCGAGGAGCATTACTTTATCACTTGATCCACTTTAGTAAAAAGTGCTCATGTGCAGGTAACGTGTGCAGCTGCTGTATTAAATAACAGCTTTTACACGGCGCCGAGCCCGCGGACGTGCGCCGTTTGTTAATGGGAAAGCTGTGATCGCGGAGGCTGCTGCAAATGTTTGCATCGCCCCTGAAACCTGGAGGGGAGCTTGCGGGGAGCCGCTGCACGGGCGGCGGGGACGGTGCGCCGTCTTTTACACGGCAACCTGTTCCGGGGGAGCGGGCTCCGCCTGGCCGGCCGCCCGGGGACCCCGCAGCCTTGCTTCTGTTATTTTGTGCCCGGTTGCCTTTTGTTTTCGAAAACTTGGGATGAAACGCGGCTAATCTGCAGCGTGATGCGTAGTTAAATGTGGGCAGTGTAGTTAATGTGGGCTGCGGGGGCATGCGACCCTCCGGCCGGGGCTGCGGGGGCGCAGAGCCGCTCCGCGGAAAGCCCTCTGCTCAGAAATGTCTGCACATGCTGGGGTATTAACGTTAAAACTGTGAAAACAGTTACACGTTTATGTTAATGAAAGAAGAGCGAAAGCTCAGCCTCGCCTCTTTATCCGATCTGGATGGGAAATTGGACGTTTATTCGGGGTATTTTTCACGGCTTTGATGGACGGGGGTGTGGACGGTCGGGTCTCTGTGTTTTTATGCTCGTGTGTGTGTGTGTATGTGTGTGTGTGAGAGAGAGTGCGTTTGCGCGCTCCCGCGCGCGTCCGCGGACCCAGCACCGACCTCCTCTGTCTGATGGACTCGCTGGTCCCAGTGCGCAAGTTTGCTGAATGTCAGAGGCCGCCTTTCGCTGCTTAAACATATTAAAATTGACTCATTGCGGGAAACGTGGAACTGAATCTAGAATCAGAATAAAATTAGAAAATAAAAATAATAACGAGAAAAAGAAATGGAGCGAATGAGGTTGACTGGGGAGCGCGTAGGGGGCGGCCGCGCACCGGGCTCATGGGGGAGACTGGCGGCAAAGCCCGGCTGCGATAATGACACAAAGCGACGGGAGAAAGTTAGGGCCGGGAAGGAGGTGCCTGCTTAGTGATCTGGCTTTGGCCGCCTATTCGCGGCCCCTTTCTGCGTGAAAATGAACCCGTCAGAGCCGGGATGCTGCCGTTATCTCGCCGGCTCTCCCCGCTTTCCATCGGGCTTTTTTATTTGTTGCATTTTCCAAACTTGCTGTCAGGGAAGGGAAGGGGAGCACTCCGCGTTTTCCCGAGTAATACCGCCGCAGGTCCGCCGGCCAAACGCCCTTGGGGCTGGAGCCGAGCCGCTACACCTCCGGGCGGCTATTTTCGGACCGGAGCCACATGTGCGCCTCGCATGGGCGCCCGAGCCGATCCGGAGATTCAGATCTCTACAAACCGAAGTCCGCCCACCCCCCGGAGTTAATAAGGTTCACAAAAATGGGAGAAACGCCCAGATGTTCGCACCATCCAGCTGTTTGTGCCCAGGGAGCCAGCATGCGCTGCTCGGTTTCCTGCAATTGCATCAGTACCAGAACAGGGCTGGTTTGCGGCTTTACATGTGTACTTTTCCCAGCTGATAAAGGGCATCCCTGCTCCGCTTTATCCAAACCCAGGTCTTTGGAAGCACCGTTACCGAATTGCCTTGGTGTGATGGCTTAGACGTTGAGGCGGATTGCCGTTAACTCGCCGTTACCGCCTGCACGGTACTGAGCTGTCAGCTAAGCTGTCTGCCTGCCTTATTTTTAGTATTGATCTGCTGTTGCTTCCCACCACTAAATAAGCTGAGGCTGATCGCCTGGTTATCTGTGTTTAACTGCCTGACAGGGGGGTGCTGTGCTGTACACACTCTCACACCTGTGTTATTAAGCGTACGGTGGTGAGGGGGCTCGCTTGGTCCCCCCCTTCACTGTGCTTTCGGTTCTGTATATTTGACTGATGCACTGAGTAATGGGTTCCTTATGCCCCTAGGATGCACCCCAGTGTGCGTGTGTGTGTGGGGGTGGCTGGCATGGCCTGGGAGGTGCGGGGTGGGTGTGTGGCCTTGCGTCACACGGGCCGATGAAACGATCGCTTCACAGGCGTGTGACACCGCTAATGCGGGAACAGGATGCGTCAGTGAGGACATGCGTCCGGTGGCACAGGTGGCTCGTGGCAGCGGGGTACTGGGGGGCAGAGGTGTGTTCGACTGGGTGGTGTAAGCGGCCTGTGTGCGTGTGTGTGTGTGCGCGCGTGCGTCTCAGGACACCAAGGCTGGAGCATCTGTCCTGGCATCTGCCCGTGCTGTTGTCCTCCCGGCCGCAGAATCTTCTCACACGCCGCGCAAAAACATCGCTGGGGCTAATTGGCGCTGTGGCAACCGTCCGCTGCCTGGCGGAAAAAGCAATCTTGTGGGCCCTCCTAGCGGCTTTTAATTTCAGCAATCTGCTGGCGAATCCCATAACGGCACGAGGTTGCCCCTACAGGCTGCCCCTTGTGTGGGCAGCCCACCCATCAGGCTGTGCGGGGGGGGCACCAGGAATTAGTTCTGCCTAATTAGACACAGCAACATGGCTGCCGGACGTCAGAGATGAGGTTGCGATTTTCCCCCGCGGGTCCCTGCTTCTGGTGGCAGGTCTCTCTTTTTAGCGGCCGTGAATCTGTCTCCGGCACAGAGCACACAGCCAGCTGCTGGCTTTGGGTCCGCATGTGTCACCTGACTGTGTTGACTGAGGCTGACGGTGCTGGGACGGCGGCCGCGGACAGGAGGGGTGTCCAGTGGAGCCATGTTTTAGCGAGCCCCAAACGGCACCTCCCGCTGGTGGCTGCTCGTAAAGGTAATTTGACTGCTGATTGGAAGCAGGTTTTCTGTCACGGGGGCCAGGGCTGGCATTATAAACTGCGAACGGGGGGGTTTAATGGGGCTTTCTGGGGAGGGCTGCGGGTGAAAAGAGAAGCTGGCTTCGGAAGTCGCAAGCTGCCCCCCACCCTGACCTTCTGGTGAGGAGTCTCTCCGGGGAAGCGATGCAGTGCTCCAGCTTAACGTTAACAGGCACTTCGGAAGCAAGAGTTTATGCTGTTAAAAATGTGATTAAAATGCAGGTGTGGTTCGTGCCGGGGGCCCTCAGAAGCAGCTACAGAAGGGTGTGGTCCCTCAGAGATGGGAGATGGACTCCATCCCTCACTGGCCACCTTTGATTGTTAGCTGGGGGGTTGTTATGGAGAAGGGCACTCTGTTTACATGTACCTTTCTTTACATCCCTGCCCCATTTCCCCCTGACTGGACTCCGTTAATTTCCCAGTAAACACCATTTTTATACATTTTAGTTATTCAGACGATAATTCTTTGTGAAGCGACGTATTTTTTGCGAAAGCAACCCCTGGAGCTTTGGGGCCCAACGGTGACATCACTCTGCTGACCGCGGTTCGCCAACCTCCCAGTTGCCCTTCTTCATCTGTCGGTCAGGCAACACCATCATTCCGAGGTCCAGCGTAGGTACGCATTCTGGTACGCCCGTCTGACGAAGCTGTTTTCCGGACCGCCGACTGACGTGTCACGGCAATGGTCTCTCCATCATCTCCATAGCTATGTCCCATCTGGTTCTGCGATGCGAGGGGGCGTGGGGGTGCTTGGGGCTCAGGTTTCAGAGCGATGTTTAAAAATAAGTGCCGCCGGGGGGGCCCTTCGGTGGACGGCGTGGGATTGGTCAGTAGGCCCCAATCCTCTGCTCTGGTTTTCAGAAACTCGACATGGCCCGTCCGATTTCTCACCACGCGCAAGACATTTTGATGGCCTGATGGTTATTATTGTTGGTTATGAGAATGGCAGGGGGGCGATTGTGGTCTTGTAGCAATTCGTGATACTCAGGATAGCGGTGTATTGTGGTGACTGGCAGGGCTCCCTTCAGGCTCTGCTCTTCATCACGACTTGTCTTCATCGCATCTATGCCTGGGGCCTGGCCACACGCCTGCCCGTGGCTCTGCACCGTGTGTGTGTGTGTTTGTGTGTGTTCATGCGTGTCATCTCTGTGGTAACGCGCGTACTGATACGGGCTGCTTGTAGTGCTGTGGCCTTAGCCATGTCGTGTGCTGCAGTATTTGTCACTATGCGCTGGCGGCCATTTGGAGATCCTTGGCCAGTCCTGCTCTGGCTCTGCCGTTGTTCGGCTTAGCGTTGGACACCGGCTGTTTTTTATTTTTAAACAACCAAGGCTCTCACTCAAAGAGAGTTTGTTTTTTATTCCGGGTGAATGACGGCGAATCTGGAACATGGTCCGGAATCGCGGGGGGAAATCGTCCCCGCAGGAGGCCGCTGCAGACGTGTTCCCGTCGTGACGCCCCCACGCCGGTGGGCTTTTCACCATGGCAGCCGGCCTGAGGAGGATCTGGGCGCGAGAGTCTCTGATTCACACGTGAAGGTGACTTGCCTTTCCCGCCCGTATACCACGTCGTTCCCCAGAGTCCTTATCGGGGTTCTCCTGCCTGTGCAGTCACCCTGAACCTCGGCACCCGGCACTTTCCCTGACGTTGATATGCAAATGGCCCCACCCGTGGGTGACATGAAGATCTGAGAAACCATTTAATCAGCCCCCCCCCCCCAAAGTTCCCGAGGAGCTTATCTGCAAAGGGGCACGTTTTAATTCAGCTTTTTTTTTTTTTAATCAGTCTGTTGATTTGTTTTGCATTTATGGTAATTAAGCCAATTTGTATGGCTTCTTGTATATACAAACAGTGTTGATATTCGACGGAAATTTAATGAACTATTTGCAGCAGGTTATAGTCAATTAAGTCATGATGGATGTGGATGTGGGGAGTGCAGACGTCTCTGAAGATGCAGCAGGGCGTGAAGGCAGGTTGTCCCTCGCCGGCATCCCCTGCCTGACCGTCTCTCTCAGCAGCCCTTGCTGCTGCTTCTACCGTTTGGGTCACTGTGGAGGTCAGGGCTGAGGATGGCTGTGCGGGTGTCGGAGGTGAGGGGCAGCCTGATGTTCGGGCCTCTCGGATGCAGGGTCTCATTTTTACTGAACTGTAGCAGCGAGTGTGTCCAGCTCCTGATCTCGTTTGAGGCACCAGCACAACAAGGCGGCACTCCAGGTGAGTTTGGTTTCAAACGGATGAGGGCTTCTGACGGATTGGTGCCGAAAGCCAGACTGTGCTGTGTGTTGATCTAAGGTGGTTATGTGCTCACCGCCTGCTGCTGGCGGACCTTGGGATCCAAGCAGGGGTTGGTGCCGAAGAGCGGAGGAGAAAGTTCTGGAAGCTGGGATGCCCCATCGTCCTCATGGCCCCCCCCCCCCCCCGATTCCAGCAAGCAGCGATACGTGAGCCGCATGGGCTGTCATCTACCGCCTGACGGGCTTTGATCTCGGTGGACTGAGGCGTCTAATTGGAGGCTCCTGTACGCTGCGGTGGCGAATCTCAGAAGGTCTGTGTGTGATGTGTGCTTCACCTCCAGCAGAAGAGAAGGAAGACCGATGCGAGCACACAGAATCTGGGATATGTGTGGAGGGATATCGCGGGATTGGTAGGCAGGGTATGAGGTCATTGTATTCGGGTGATGACATGCTGATTATTGTTTATTGGCAAAGTATTGCTGTAGGAATGCTTGCCGGCTTTGATTAAACGTCAGGGAGCCCTGCCTTCTCTGGGGGGGTTCCTTACCCCCCTGATGTTAAGGGAAGTTTGAGCCCCGACTGCCCAACCAAAGACTTCTGACAATGTTTGGCCCCGCCCCAGCCCTACTGCCTTCCACACAAACGGATTGGAGTGGTACGGCTGGGTCATGAGATTAATTTAACTGTTGCTGTTCATTGGAGAGGAGTGTCACTATGGAGAGAGCGGAGGGGACAGGTGGGGGGCACACTACTGACTGCTGGACTGTCAGACTAGAGATGAAAAGTCTTGTGACCGATCATGTGAAATGCTATAGTGCTGGAAATGACATGAATGGTCCCAGCTAGAGAGAGATCAGGGTTAGTGCTTCTTACCGCCTCACCGCTGGCAGAGGTTTTGCTGATCAGACAGAACAATCCGTGAGGTGCAGACTGATAAAATGTTCACGCTCTTCCTCGATAGATAACAGTGAAGCGTTTATAAAAGAGAAGAGTGGATTGGCAAACCTATTCTTATTATTACAGTAACCCAGCAGGAACAATGAGCTTATTTGTGCAAGTTGTTTGCATTGTCCTTAATTACGGACCAGCTCTGCGTCTGCCAGAGGGACAGATCCGATTCCATCTGAAATTCAGAACCGTTAAATGTTTAATTCTGTGTTAGCCATCACAGTCGTGTAATCTTGACTTGGAGCACTATTACCAGGGTTTAAGCTCCTGGAGTGTTTAAATAGTTCCCTGATTCCCGAAATGGCTTCAGTGTTTCCGAGCGCGTAGGGGATGGCGCCCACAGTGTCGGGAATGCGGTGCGTTTGGCGTGCCGGGAATGCGGTGCGTTTGGCGTGCCGGGGGGGGCGTGGCTGCTCTCATTCACGCTCGGCTTGGGAAACGATTTAACATCACCGCTCACTTTAATTGATGTTTTCTGACTAATTGGTTTATAAATGACTATTTATACATCAAATAACATGCTTTCTGAGTGCTGAACGCTGGCGGGCCTCCTGCGGAAATCCTCCGGGGACGAGAGCCAAACCCTGAGCTGACCCCACCCCCTCCGAGTTAACCTCCCATCTTTTGGATCGTTAGCTGCCTCACTGATCGCCGCCTCCTTCGGGGGGGCCGTGTCGTTTTCCCGTGACACTCACTGCTGACCATTGGTGGGTGGGGCCTCACTCTGGGGGCGGGGCTCCGACCCTCCCCTCGGGATGGATGCCTGCCTGCCCTGCGTGCTGCGTCCGGGCGCTGCTGACACGTACGCTTCCTCCGCGGTGGGGAGGGGAGTGTACCGAAGGGTGGGGGGGCCGGATTGGATGCGAGGCCTGGGCTGGCCAGATGGGCGGGACTCAGGGGGGCTTGGCCCAAGCCCGCATCGGTGACTGTTCCCGGCGGGCTTTGCCGTGCCGCCTTCTGGACACGGCCGGTGTGCCGGACATGGTGTTCCTGTCCTCTCAGTGTAGCCCCCCCCCCACCAACTGCGGGCGCCCTGACCGGATTAGCGCTACGCAAACTGGAGACAAACCGGCGCCATTAAACACCCAAAGTGAGGCTGTGGTGCTGGGGGCCTTGTGTGTCGCTCATCCTGGGGGCCCCACACCCTTCAACCCCCCCGTCCATCCTCCATCCGTTATCAGAGGTCACAGCGAACTTAAGATGGAGGTTTCTGCTGTCCCTCCATTGCTAAGAGCTCTCGGGCACATGATATCTGTGTGAGGGGGCAGTGTGTTAGCACCCTGTGCCTGTGGTTGCTGGTTCAGATCCCGGGGTCGGCAGAGTGATGTCGTCATTGGGCCCCTGAGTGAGGCCCTTAACCCCCAGTTGTTCTTAGGTCTGGCTGACTGCACTTTCTCAAAAAACGTGCGTTGCTTTGGATAAAATTACCTGCTAAACAAATAAAATGTGAGAGTTGGTGTATGGGGGCGGAGCCTGATTCACCCAGCAGCATGTTCAACTCTGCATCTAAAAATGGTTGTTGGAATGAGATTATCCTCCTCTGTAGCAATGCCGCGGGAGCGCTTCTGTGTCGACCAGCTTCCTCCACAGCTCCTCACATCGCGATGCCTCGATGACAGGAAGCGTCCCTCTTCCAGAATGTTCTGGCTGTTTCCCATGAAGAACACTCCCCTGATTCTTATTTGATTATTGTAGCGGCGCTGTAAATAAGATCAGTGGGGAAACAGAGTGTGGGGATTGGCGGTCCCGTGTGATGTCACTGCGGCTCTGATCTCGTCCTGCGGACTGGTGGGCGTGAAATGGGGGGGCGCTGGAGTCCCCAGAGCAGCTCCCAACACATGAAGCTTCATGCAATTTCATTTCAGCGGTTTATTTTTTTGTGTCCCTGTGATATTATTGAATCAAAGCAGTTTGACTCTTGAGTCAGAGCAGTTGGGAGGGGCAGGCATTGAATTTGCCCCCCCCCCACCCCCCATGTCGACATTGTCCGTTCTGTTGCAGCGTAAACTGCCAGGGAAGTACTCAGTGGTGCTCATTGTGACGTGAAAAACAGGGGCTTGCAGTGTGGGAATTAACGACCGGCTAATTAGTTAATAATTACGGACGAGCGCGCTCTCCCGGGACTACAGCGACGGCTTCATTTCTGGGGAATTTTACCCGGTAGAACTGTGGCCTTGTTTAATCGTCGTGGTGCCGAGGAGACGCGGTGTGTGAAGTTCACCCTGCTGCAGCTGAAGGAAGCGCTGCCCGCTGGTTCAGAGATCAGCTCAAAACGCTTTTTCGTGCAGAAGCCAGGGGGTCATGTACCGCTGCTGGGAATGTGGACACAGTGCCTGCACCCCATTGGTTGCCTCTCATGGAATCCAACCAGATTTCTAGGCCCCGCCTTGTGTCAGCGCATCCGATGTGGCAGGAGATGCCATGACAGGTCTCTCTGCTCCGCCCCCTGATGGCCACGAAGGAGCAGTACCCATTACTGCCGCCAAATGTGAGATTACTCCGCAGTGTAATTTATGGAGGCGGGTTGTGTCCTTCCACTGATGTGCACCGTAAGCGGGTTCTACTTTCGCCTCGGTGTGTGTGTGTATATCTGTGTGTGTGTGTTTGTGTGTGTGTGTGTGTATGTGTGTGTATGTGTGTGTGTATATGTGTGTATGTGTGTGTGTATATATGTATATATCTGTGTGTGTGTGTGTGTGTGTATATGTGTGTATGTGTGTGTGTATATATGTATATATCTGTGTGTGTGTGTGTGTGTGTGTATATGTGTATATGTTTGTGTGCGCGTGTGTGTATATCTGTGTGTGTGTGTGTGTATATGTGTGTGTGTCTGTGTGTGTGTGTGTGTGTGTATGTG
>JAAGVU020000043.1:1624022-1636204 GCA_011763525.2 Mormyrus iriodes | reverse complement strand
TATGTTTGTGCGTGTGTGTGTGTGTTTGTGTGTGTGTGTCTGTGTGTGTGTGTGTGTGTGTGTGTGTGTGTGTCTGTGTCTGTGTGTGTGTGTGTGTGTGTGTGTGTGTGCGCGGACGTGGGTTTCTGATCTGATGGGCACAGATGTGAGGGCCACATGCTCCTTTGCACCAAGCCTTGCTATGTTGTCCCTGTCATCTGCTCCTGCCCCGTTTCTCCTGGGGAGGTTCAGCAGGTCAGGTCAGGCCAGACCCCCAAATTCTACGGCCGCAGCCCCCAGCTAGGGGGCCCCTGGGCATTCCTGCGCTGGCTGGCTGGTACTAGCTTCCTGGCATGTCCTAGGTCTGCCCTGGTGCTCTGCCCAGCAGGAACAGTTCTCCCAGGTGGCGTCCTGATGCCTTATCCTCTGGCCTTCGTGGGAGGAGACCGCCGTGCACAGTGTCACGGAACCGGAGGTCCTTCCTCCTACTTGCAGACTCTTTGGAATGAGAATCGGAATCGGGATCCTTTTATCTGCCAAGTTGGAAAAATGCTAGGAATTTGTGCTGGTGCAGGTGGTGTCAAGAGCTGTACAATTAAAGAAGCCAGACAAGTACTAAACAATAAAATAAAAACCGAGCTTGAACTAGTAAAAAGATGCAAATGATAAATAATGAAGTAGGTGCATAAATAAGGTGTGACAGCGAGATGTCAGTACAGCAGCCAGTCTGCTCCATAAGGGGCCGTGTTCATGAGGGCTGTTCAGGTGGCATTTGGTGCTTGTGCTCAGGGCGCTTCCTCTCAGCCTTCACGGGGAAGGCAGTGACCTGCATGTCAGGGGTCGGACTCTATTGTCTTAGCCGACTGCCCAGCTTCTGTTACCCCTTAGCGTTGCCCCCCAGAGTCTCCTCATTTGGACCGGCGGAGACCATTTTGTGTTCTGTCACGCTGAACTGTGTCGAGGTGTGGGAGAGCGAACAGGAGAGGGTGACGGCAGACCTTGGAGCAAAACCAGTGGTGCAAGTATTACGTGCATTATGGCCACTATAAAAGATTAGTGCAGTAGAGAATATACTTGTATAACCCCCCAGTGCCTCAGTAATGAGGCTGTGCTCATTCTCCTGGGTTTTTCCTTGTTTGTTGCTTTTAACTTCAACACTTTTTTTAACAAGGAAAGACAAATTTCTATACTGATTGTGAATGAGCATAAGAGACTTTCATTTAATACATTTTCTTTCTTTTAAAGTGTATTTCCTGCTGGTTCCTCACACACCGTAGTTTAAAGGTGAAATAATGGTGGACTGTTATCTTGCGCTGTACCCTCTGCGTGTGTCGCATTCTCACCGTGACTGAGCGCTGCTCTTTTAACCGTCTCTGCGGCATTCCTGGTTTCAATTGATCGGCTCTTCGTGCCTTTCCAGAGATGTGGGACTCTCCCTGGTGTGTGAAGAATGCCGGAACATCAAAGAACTGTTGTATGAGTTTGAAGAACTTCCTCCTGCTTTCTAATTAAGGTTTCGAGCTGTACCATCATCATTTCACAAATCTTTTAGGAGGCCTAATTATTTAATCAGAGGCTTCAGTTTGTTTATGAAGGGATTTTGTTTGTAGCTGAGCCATCTCCTCTGGGTTACTCTGTTTATATGACTCCTCTTTTCCCCTAAATTTTTGCCGTTTTAACCCCTTTGCCTGTACTGGTTCAGATCCTTGTGGTCTTTGTTCGAGCGCCGGTCTCTGAGATCTTTGTGGTCTGTTTGTCCGAGCGTCGGTCTCTGAGATCTTTGTGGTCTGTTTGCCCGAGCGTCGGTCTCTGAGAACTTTGTGGTCTGTTTGTCTGAGCGTCGGTCTCTGAGATCTTTGTGGTCTGTTTGTCCGAGCGTCGGTCTCTGAGATCTTTGTGGTCTGTCATGGCTATTAGATTTGTTCCAGAAGTTCCCCCAGTGCCTTTGGTTACCAAATGAGGGCACATCACGTCGACTCACCTAGCTCCATAGGTCGTCAGATATCTTGATACCCCTGAGGCCTCCATAGGGTGCGTGTGGATTTCCCTGTGGAGAGAGAGACAGATGGAGAGGCTTGCCTTTCTTGGATGTGCCTGTGGTGTCTCGTGGTACATTTGAGAGAGATTCTGTGGATTTCAGGCGTGCTACCTGGTGGGTCCCAATGAATTTGTCTTACAAGCGGTCTGCTTTTTAGGCCCCGTCTGCCCAATTAAGGTTATGCTTAACGAGACCCCATAAAATTAAACAGAAGCTGCAGTGAGATGCCTTGGCTTTTAATTACTATTGTGAGAACTATGGTAGTAATGACTGCTGAATATATTGACTTATCGTCATATGATGTTTGATAAAAAAAACGGAGCCTTCAGCTTTCTTTAAAGCCATTTAACTAATTACCCATACACTTCAAATTCATTATCAGTCATGCTCTGATCTAGTCTCTAACAGAGATGTTAATTACAAACAAACGTTTGTCGCTCTTGGAGATTTCAGATGGGACTTATTTGAGGAATGGATGGAGAAGGTGGTCCATCCCGTGGTGTTTGATGGGCTGGTGAGTTGGGCAGGCGCTAGTTTTGCTGTTGACTTTATCAAGTGCCAGAACTTTAACTGCATTAAAGATCAGGTGATAAGATGGTTGCTTGGACTTTGGAAGGTAGATGTGCAAGTTGCTTGTCTTCAGGCATGTTCTGAAGGTGATAGTGAAGGATGAAGTTGGCTGAGTGTCGCAGGTGTAGCAAGAATGGGGTCAGACGGAGCTTGAATGGAGGATGTTCGCAGAGCTGTATCCAGAGGCTGGCAAACTGCTTCCAGACTCAGGAATCATGCCTACATCTGTGTAAATAAGGTGCTCTTGCTTCCTCTGGGCAGTCTTATCCTCTTGGTTTCTCTGGGCAATAGGTTCCTTTTGGTTCGTCTGGGCAGTCTTATCCTCTCGGTTTCTCTGGGAGGTAAGTTCCTCTCGGTAATAGGTTCCTCTGGGCAGTAGGTTAGTCTCGGTTCCTCTGGGCAGTAAGATCCTCTCAGTTCCTCTGGGCGGTAGGCTCCTCCCGGTTCCTCTGAGCGGTAGGTTCCTCCCGGTTCCTCTGGGCGGTAGGTTCCTCTCGGTTCCTCTGGGCGGTAGGTTCCTCTCGGTTCCTCTGGGCGGTAGGTTCCTCTCGGTTCCTCTGGGCAGTAGGTTCCTCCCGGTTCCTCTCGATGGTCACTTGACTCCGGCTTGCGTGCTTCTTCCCGGCAGCCGAGACCCCGTCTCTGATGCTGGTGGAGATCTCTGGTAATCTCACAGCACCGGCGCTTCCGCCATACCTTCGCAAGCTGTCAGCCGATGGTGGAAGCGACGTAACAGGCAGAAGCAGGGGGCTGGCTGATGTTTTAAAGTGCCGAGAGCAGCAGGTACCTTTTCAGAGTAACATTCAGACCTCAACGCCCAGGATGGATCACACCTGCCCCTCACGCAGGACAGCGGGATGCTCCGTGCTCTGAGGTGTCAGTGTGACGTGCTCCACGCTGCCCCAAAGTGTGGTACACCGTGGGTGTTTTGTAAATGGGAAGCTGGGGCCTGCTGTCTGAAAGGGTTTGTGCTGCACTTAAAGGCTGAGGTCTTCTCTTGATCCCCGGGTTTTGTAACGCAAAGTGCTGAGCTTTTTTTCCTTTTTTTTTATACTGCTGAAGGTAAAGCAGGGTTCCTTTCTGTAACGGTGCACTTCTAATGTACCAGTAAAGTATCCTTTGTGGACTAATTAAGACATTGTTATGCAGCCTCCCTTTGGGTTTGAGTCTGACCTACTTAGCTGCTGGCAGGGGGAAGGGCCCCGCAGGATCTGTCCAGCTGAAGATTGGAGTGGCCCTCAGCCTTCACCGGCCTTCCCTTTGGTGCCCATTTGGGTTCGAGAGGAAAGCCGCAAACGGTGACCACGGGGGACAGTCAGACCGTGGAAAATCCCGCCCACTCTGTCATTGTCATGACAACCGTGGTGTTCTGGAAGGCTCTTCGGTGTCATTTCCTATGAATCAAAGTAGAGCAAGGCGAGTGATGTGGCCACGAGGGTGTGCAGCTTGATGGGGTGTGTGATGGGCCGATCCGGAAACATGGGTTCTGGTGTCCAAGACTTTGGACATTAAGGGGCGCTCTTCAGCCTGGAAATGCAGTGCATTACTGTGAAAATTTGTAAAAATGTATTTCTCTGTTCATTGTTCAGTTCCTTGGACTAAGTAAACAGCTGCGATGGATGTATTACAGCGCCACCGTTTGGAAGCCCCATGCGGCACGCTAAGCATCTGTGTGTCGCACACAGGTGTCGCAAATTGTACAACATGTAGGAGACTTTAATTGCTACAAGAAGGATGACCCAGACCTAGTATAATCAAATAGAGAAAATCAAATTATCGGATCGGAACGTTTAGGCATGGATTTCGCTTGGGGTGAGTGGATTGCTTTGCTAAGATTCTGGGCTGGACTAACCCTAACCCTTCCCACACCACAGAGGCAGATCTGTAGCGTCTCTTCTTTTCTGAAGTTATGGAGGCCAGGAGGTGAATTGTGGAGTATAATGTTTGCGCTGCCCAGTAAAGGCGAAAGAATTGGTCAGTAGTTCATCTTCATGTGATCCAAGGACCCAAGGCAGACTCCTGAATACTGGAAAACGGGAGACACACCACTGTCCAATCAGCCAGCGGTACATAATGGATGTGACTGACCTGTGATTTGTCGATGCGCTTGGGAGATGTCGTGTGACTGGATGATGAGGCTCCATGGTGCCTGAGAGCGAGGAAGGACTGATGTGTAGGAAAAAAATGGATGGCTCAGTAATTTGGACGCCTCAGATTTTGTGCGGGAGCTACACAGTCAGGGACAGGCTTGGCACACTAAATTAAATATACTGTGTTTTCTTTCTGAAATATGAATTTTTTTTTTTAGTTGAGCACAGGAAAGAAAATTGGTGAAAATGATGGTACATAACTGTGGGCTGGTTTTCGCAACAGATTTTCTAGAATATTCACCGATTCAGTTTGCTCGGTCCAGATAAGATTTTGTCTAGACAGAAACACCAGAAGATTCTACAGATAGTATGTTGTGTACTGAGGTTTCGAGGATTTTGTTTGACAGTATTATTTGACCGCAGTATTTGTGTAAAGGTCACTACGCCGGACATCCCCCCGCGGCTGAGAAGAAACTGACAGCAGGTGCACAGTGGTTTTTTATTTTTTGTTGCCAGAGACAATCATCTCAAACGAAAACTTCATTCTCATTCCAAAGGCTAGTTTTTCTCCTAAAATGGACTGTATACTGAGAAGGTGTGAGAAGGTGCACGACGTCAAGACAGTCAGTCATCCGTGAGTTTTGTTGCTGTCTCCCATTCAGCCTCTTTCCTGTTATTGCTTCTATCCTCTCTGTTTTTGTGTGGCTCCTTCTGGGGGCAATAATGCTCAATTTATTTGGGCGGGGGGGGGCTTGCCACGAGAGCATCAACTTGCCAGTCCCCTGACCCGTCTGCGGTATCCTGCAAATGGCAGAATCTGTAAAATCATCCCTGAGGGTTGACGCATGCCGGTATCGGCCCAACACTCGTGGCTTGGAAGTTAAGGCCTACATCTGCTCTTAAAACCGGCAGCTTGGTAATCTGGCCCCCCCCCACCCCAAAAAACCTACCCGACGCAGCCTTCTCCGCTTAGCCCTGGTTCCGTCGGGTCCAGACCGCACCTGTTCATAAATCCCCCTTAATCCAGTACCGGGGCGTTGGGGGTGCCCCCTCTGCCCCCCAGGCTCTTTGTTCGCCCCCCCCCCCCCCACAAGGCTGTGTAACATATTGCTCCTTCTCGATAACCCGCCTGGCGAGTTTGTACCTGGGTTGGGAATGGCCTTGCCGGGGCAGTAATGCATGGCAGGGGAGAGAACGGTCACTTTTGTAAGCGATGGAGAACAGTGGGTGACCTGCTGTGTGAGTAAATCGATCTGGGGCTCCTAGAAGAGCAGGGGCAATGGGGGATTGCCCTGGGCTAGGGATGGCTTCCGGTGGAGGTTAATGCTAACGTTATGATGGGGGGGGGCACCAGGCTAATTGCAGTCACTTCATCAGAGGGTGCAAATCATCGGCATCTGATAGGACCGATTGGTCAGAAATCCGATTATCTGGCCACACGGTGCCCACACCGTGGCCTGATCCCACACTCCCACCCGCACACACGCCTGGCTCCCAGACAGTATTCCCAGGAAAAGGCTGCAGTGAGATCCAGCAGGTGCGTCTGTGGATTTTTTAGGACGTGGAATTGATTAGCCGCACAGAGCAGCCGGGGGCCAGTGGTAACAAGCCGTCCCATGCCAAGAATGCACTCGCATGTTTTTTTTTCCTGTGGCACATTGTCATGCATTCCTCTGCAGATTTGGATGCGTTAAACAAACGATCGAGTGTGTCTGCCTCCCCACCCCCCGTCGGCCACCTGTGTCCCTCTCCTTAGCGCCTCCTGCTGCTGGCCCCAGTCATCTGTTGCGTGTCCTTCAGAGCAAAGGCGCCTAATAACATGAGCCGTGGCCCCTGACCACGAGGCACGCGGTCCCTGCGGCAGTGCACTCGCTGTGGGATTAGCCAGCTGGCCCTGTGTGCTGGCATGTTGATGGCTCCAGCCACGGCCAGACTCCGGGTTTCATGTCTTTTTTTTTTGGTCTGGGCATCTTTTAAAGTGATGACCACAGAAAGGCCTGGTGGAGAGCCCATTCCAGGAGCTCTGGTAGAGCCGGAGGAGCCTGCTCGTCCTCCTCTTCCTCACGCTGGGAGGTCCCTGGGGATATTTCCCGATTCTCAGGGGTACAGGTTGCCTGTCTTGTGGCTTTGCAGTTCCCATAAATGGTTAAACTCTTTAAGGTATTTTCTCTCCTTTCAGCTCAGCAATGTCAGGCGAATCGTTAAAACGATCATTAAGCCTCAGGAAACAGGTGTTTATTTTTTTTACATTTCAGTCCTTGAATTGCTACAACTAACTGTCCTGTCAGTTACTCTGCTGTTAATTAAAGTTTTAAGAAAATAACAAAGTGACCTTAACCGATATGTGCTAATGGAGCTGTGTGATTTTGGTGGGTCTTGGGTGCTCTGGCGGAGCAGGGCCGAGCTGTGGCGGGGCGGGGCGGAGCAGGGCCGAGCTGTGGCGGGGCGGGGCGGAGCAGGGCCGAGCTGTGGCGCGGCGGGGCGGAGCAGGGCCGAGCTGTGGCGGGGCGGGGCGACGTTATGCCGGCGATGTGGTCATTACAGGACGACCTTAAAGACCACGACAGACCCCGCTTTGGCTTCTGATGGGGGGAAAAATCAGTGGGGAAGCAGCTGCTGTGCATTAATAGATGTAGAAATGGGAGGTAGTCAGCCTTGGAGGTTTGACACTTTCTAAAATAAATATTTATTGTTTTGCAAAATGATTTTTGCTTTTTTGGCTTTACTGTGAAGTGTGTGTGTGTGTGTGTGTGTGCGTGCGCACGCTCTCTCTCCCTCTCCGGCGTGCCTATACTGGTTTAGCATAATCCAGCTGTCAGGAGTGCACCCTAGGAGGGACCCGCCCCAGATACCCCCTGGTGCTGCCCGTGCCCTCTGCCGCTCTCCTGAGCCCTCTCTGTCAGGCAGGTGCTCCGAGGTGGAGATGCTGAATCAAGTTGCAGGAAGACCCTACTCTGAGTGCCCCTCCCTTTCAGCCTCCGGGGTGCCATCCCACTGTCACCTGGTTGGCTGTCGCTCCGCTCCGGGATTTCCTTGCTGGGAAAGGTGTGTCACCCCCTCCACCCTGCCCTGCTGCTGCAGGTAGCCCCACCCCAGAGGCAAGATGGAGCCAAGGACAGCTTGCTGCAAGCGTTGTGTAGGGGATGAGCTGACTGTGATTGGCTGATTAGCTGGATGTGGGTGGAGGGTGGGCTCTCGCTGTGCTGCTTTTAAGACATTAGGTGGTTTTTTGTTTTGTGGCACAGAATCAGTTTGTTAGTTGAACTTTAGTTTGCTTTGGCTCTGAATGACACCATGCAGAAATATAAAAATCCCCTTTGAAATTTTCTTTTGAAGTTTATTGTACGTGATTAAGGTAAATAAGAGAGAAGCTAATGGGCTGTGTAGAGTGAGGCATGTGTGTGCGTGTCGGCTGGCATGTGTGACCTCTGAGGACGGGGGCCCTCACTGGCGTCCTGATACTAACACAAGGTGGCAGCATTCCAGGAGGAGGGCTTTCCTTATCCTCCCGGGGAAATCCATCTGATCAAAGGGGAGGAGGCCTGGGCCATTTCCATGGAAACCCAAAACCCGACACGTGGTATGGAGGATGCCTCGAGTGACTGATCTAGGATTTGCCCATCTGGGTACTTCAGCTGGGTGCTGGGGGTGTTGGACCTGCTTAGCTAGTGGACCTTACCATCTTTGGGCAGAACCTCCCCGGGTTAATGTTCCACTGTGGGTCTTGTAGGAGAAGGAAAACAGCATCCTTGGAGGTTTACACTTCGGGCAGCGTGGTGTGGGTGATGTGTGCCCAGCTCCCTTGACTGTCTCTTGCTGGGTGGGGGGTGTACGAGGAGCCGGTTCTCGGTCCAGTCTGGCTCTGTTGTTGGGTGAATGGAGGATTTTCTGCTGCCTGTAGCAGGTCCAGCTCTCAGCTTCTTCCAGCTAGTTACTGGTGCTGTCCCTCATTCTTTTTTCTTTCATAAGTGTGTGTATTTAATTTGTCCCCCCTCCTGACTGATGTGCATGTATCGGCTATGTCCACATGCTGTTGCCAGAAGCCTATTGTTCATTGACATGCTCTCACCAGCCCCAATGAAGTTTCTTAGCTCTCCGTTAGTCACGCAGTACGTGGGCACGGACTGTTTGCCACCCCCTCGGAGCTCACCGGGCATCCGCACCATCCCTTCATTCCCCCCAGGAAAGCTCTCCGGCTCCTCTCTCCCTTAGGCAACAGGTGCCCCCACTGCCCGGATACAGAGGATCTCGCCGTCACGCAGAAACGAGTTTGACAATTAGACGCGAGCCATGGCACCGTGACAGCTGACAGGTGCTGCAATGAGGACGCCCTGAAATGTAGGTCAACTTTTATTAAAACTTCGGTGGAAATATCGTCCTGTCAGAGCCGTTTGGTATTTGGGGCACCCTGGAAGTCATCAAGAAGTTTGCAGCCGGTGATGCAATCGGATGGAGGCTGTAATCCTGGGTGGGGGGGGGAGGGGGGCTTTGTGTCTCCGGTACCGTCTGTCTCATTGTCATGGTAACGATGCCAAATTTTCTTGAATAAATAAATGAGGTCGTATGTCCAGTTTGCAAGTGTGTCCAACATATTAGTCATTATTTCTCTGGACCTGGAAGCTGATGGCAAAACTGGAAATGATCAAGGAAGGAGCTGTTAGTACCCCCTGCCATTTCCCCTGCCTGCACTCCTTTCCCACAATCAGGAGCTGGAAGGATGACAGTTAATTGTTCACCGTGTGACTCCTTTGCTTGACCATAGCCGATCGCCTTGCCGTGTGGGGCTTCGCTGCTTCGGGAGCCTGAGGGGGTTCTGCTGGTGTCTTAATAAGGTGAAGGTCAAGTAGCTCCCAGTGTTGGCACAGCTGGCGGTGTCCTGCTCTGCTCGCTGCCCAGTTACCCTCGCCAGGTTATTAGGTTTCCAGTTGAGCACTGAGTGTGCAGGTGCTGCGTATATCAGCTGAGGCGGCACCTCTGTTTCTGCCTCAGCCTCGCTCATTCTGGGACGGGGGCTTATTGGGAGACACCCCCCTCTCTCAGCTCCTGCCTCTTTTCAGCACCCAGCATCGTCGTTGCACGACTACGGAGGGAGGATCAAGCGTCTCCGGACCCCGCGGGAAGCGTCATCGGGGGCCACACCGGCCCCCGGAGAGGATTAGATGATTCAGCATGATGAGTTCTTGGATCAGTCGACAAGGTTGGGTGGATGTAGGTACGGGGGAGTTGGCCTCTGCAAAGTAACTAATTTCGGCGAGGTCTGGGGAGTGGGGGCGCAGACCCTAAATTGGATGATGGATGAGCGGCCTGATAAGGCTTCTTTTAATTATCGATTTTAGATATTCATCAGTCTTATGATTCACGGGGTTCGCTGGCCCGAACAATGAGACCCGACAACGATCAATGGGCGAGTCAGACCCGGTGCCGTATTTCATAGCCCTTGGCTGCCAGAAGCTGATGTGACGAATGGTGCCAGGCTGCCTCACCCATTTGTCTTGCTTTCCTGTTCCCTTGTGCCTCGGTTACTTCCTGGACGTAACCCGGGCCGACAGCTGCGGCCAATGACATGACGGGTGTTGTCATCTTGGCTAAGACCGTGCTCCCCGCGGCTGCCGAGAGCAGAGGGAAATCCGGGATCCGGCTGCTGATGGAGATGGGCTGCATTCCCAGGATGACCGAGCAGGGCTTTCTCTCTGTGGGAGGGGCCACGACCACAGCAACGGGCACCATGATTGTACTACCCCGTGTGTGCAAGTGCGTTTCTGACAAAAATTCCCAACATCTTCTGGAAGCGGGTTATTTTCTAGGGTTTAGTGTTCAGAGACACTCTGGGGATGTGGCATCACGTGGTCTGCATGGCGTGCCTGTTTTTGTGACAGTCTTGCAGCTTACAGGCAGGCCCTCCTAATTGGTCTGAAGCTGATGGGGGGATTGATTCTCCTGGTCTAGGGACCGGTTTGCTGAAGCTTGGCACAGCTGTACAGTGTAAAAATGAGGGTCTCTCTCCCTAGCATTTCTGCCATCAGCTGAGGTCATGTGCAATGGCACGTGTTAATGCTGTCCCCTGTTAGCCAAAGGGGTGTCATCATTTAGCCTGTGAGTCAGACAGTGTGAGGGATGAAGTGACTTGGAGGACCGTGCTTCGTCTTCCTTTCACCCGTCCCGTCTCATGTGTCCCGAGCAATTCCTCGAGACGGTCGGCCTCAACTGCAGTCGGATTAGTCTTTGGGGAAATCGAAGATATGCCATCCCATGACAACCTTGAGATGTTTGCTCACAGTAAAGCCACTCCTGATATTGCAGCGGGTATCGGTGGCTTGCCAGGACCGGCCGCGGTGCCCTGCTGCCATCTGAAGGTCTCCTGCTAGGTAACCATTCAGGACTGACTGCTGGGTGGTGGATTCGCATCACGGTTCACCTGCAGTTCATCTGCCGTTCAGGAACCGGGCAGGGAAGTCGCCCTTTGAACCTGGCTCAGGAGCGAACATTTAAACGCCCTGTGGATGTTTAAGAAATGTGCGAATCCAGCTGCTTCCCGTCGTGTCGTGCACACCCTCCCGCGGTGTGTAAATGAGGAATATCAGCACAAAGGCCGTGTTATTTGGGAGCCTCTGTAGGATGTGCCGCTTTTTACAGCAATACTCTGCTTCCTGTTTTTTCCAGACTGTAATTTGCTAACACTAATAGGTAGTCTTCCTCCACCCTCCAAACATTATTCACTGTAAAAGTGATGTGAATGGCATCCTATTCAGCCCCTTCCCCCCACTGAAAGTCTGAGAAGAGGTGGCATTGATGACTGTGCATTGGGGGGAGCCAATTAATAAATGCAGGCTATGGAAGAATCTCCTCCAGGGGGGCTGGTTCAGGTGTGACTCGGCTGTAATGCGAAGGCCCCATCGCGCTGGCGTGGTCTCTGGCCAGTCTCCCCCTGACTGAGCCCCTGTCTCCCCAGCAGGCCACCGTCCCCGACCAGCCTGCGACCTCGCTGCCTTGGGTCTCTCTCAGGCGTCCTGAACATTAAAGGCTTTCCGTTACGACGCCCGATCAGGGCTGGGTTGCTGCTTCCTGGGTGTAAGCTGAAATTACTCCAGCACCTCCCCTCCGTGTGCCCTGGTTGGGCCTGGACGGGATTCAGGCGAATTCCCGTTCTGTCGGTATAAATAGCACTTAAGCGTCACGCACTCTGCTCTCGAACGCACTCTGCTCTCGAACCCTCTTCCCCATGGAACCGCAGCATTTTCGTTTCTCCTTGGCAGTGTGGGAAAGGGTGTGTCATCTTCTGGTGGGAGGGAGGGGGTGTTTCTTACTGTCGCTGACAGAAATAAGTGGCAATAAAGTATCTGCGGGGGGGGGTCACTGACTTATAGAGCTGCTATTTAGGTATTTTTTTCCTGCAGGATGATGGGATCCTGCTATCGATTGTCGCTGTGCCACTGGGGGGGTTGCCTGTCCCTGCAAACTGGAACATAGTGGGGGGGGGGGGGGGGGGGCATCCCCCCCGCGGGGGG
>JAAGVU020000043.1:1596464-1623086 GCA_011763525.2 Mormyrus iriodes | reverse complement strand
GGGCCGGCGCGCTGCCGGCCGGCGCGCAGGGGAGGGGGTGGCGGTGTGGGGGGTGGGTGACAGCGGTGGGGGGGGGGGGGGGGAGCATAGCTGCCCGCTGGAGTGAGATGTCTTTAGTGTCAGGTAAACAGTAAATAGGCAGGGTGATGTCCTCCTGAAGGGGGTTAGGTACCCTCAGCCCTGGGGTGGGGGGGGGGTGGGTCAGGATTAGCGGAGTGTGAGGGAAGAGTAAAATCAGTTTATTGAGGTGTTGCGGTGCCTTTTATTATCCCCCCCCCCCCCCCGTAAAGTTTCAAGGACATGGCAGGTAAGGCCGCCACACAGACTTGTTAAATGCTTTTTTCTTGTGCTTACTGATCGTTGCCTTTACGCGCTTTCAGTCCTGGATCGTCTTGGGCCTTCTTTCTGGCTGCCTCTGATAGGGATTCGGTACCCTCACCCCATCAGGAAGCCGTGTCTGGTATATTACCTGGAGTCAGCCAGGAGATTCCAAAAGTTCCAGTGAATACTTGAGCAGATCGATGGATGGATGGACAGACTTTTTATCAGTCTTGCGGGAAGTTATTAAGAATCTCCTCTGACGCTGTCCCCTTTACAGGTGGACTGGGGGAGAGTGCATTGTATCCCCTTTACAGGCGGACTGGGGGAGAGTGCGCTGTGTCCCCTTTACAGGCAGACTGGGGGAGAGTGCGCTGTGTCCCCTTTACAGGCGGACTGGGGGCGAGTGCGCTGTGTCCCCTTTACAGGCGGACTGGGGGCGAGTGCGCTGTGTCCCCTTTACAGGTGGACTTCGATCGTTTTAGCAGCTTTATGGTGCTTTATGATTTATGCCGGAAGCAGAGCCTGAAAATATGTTGTGTAACAAGGACTCTGTGGGAGACATGGCGCCACACGTCTCTGAGGTGGCATGGTGGAGCCTCCTTAAGGCTCAAGGTGGGATGGCAGGGTGGTCTACCAGCAGCACCCCATACGTTGTCCTGTATGGCGTCATTGCTTTTTGGGACCAGTGACTGTTTATTACCCCCTCTGTGCCCCTCCCCCAGTATAAATGAGGCCTGGTAATGCTGCCAGCCAGGACACCAACCCCCCCACCACCACACCAGCTCAAAGCAGATCAGGAGACTCATCTGTACTTTATTCCGCTGTAAAGTTTTATGTCTCCCCAATGCCAGAGGCTGTGTTCAGCCCGCGTCTGTTCAGGCTGTGTAGAATCGCAGAGCAGTGACTGGGGGGGCATGTGTATTGCTGGTGCCCTGAGTTGGTGGTGGGCAATGTGGCCAAAGTGCCAGATCACAGTATTTTTGTTTAGAAGCGCGATCTATGATATAGATAATTTTTTTTACGGACATTTTTTATATACTAAAGTTTTGAGTACAGATGGACATGTATCACTTTGGTCAATAACTCTGCCCTTCTGAACTCTCTTTGCAGTTAGCACAAACCAGTAATAATGGGTAAACAAAGTTGACAGCAGTCTGATCCACACCGGATGTTGCAAATCCAAACCATTTCCACCCAATCAAAGCAGAACCTTTTGTGGAACCAGTTTACGAACCAGTCTATGGACCGCGTGTCTAGCGTGTGACGGAAATACAGTATTTTACAGGTATACAGGTAATTATTACACAATACAGGTAACTAATGCTGCATCACGACTCTTGCGGTAACTCTGAAGAATTTATCGTGGATACAGATCTCGATAATTTACTGTCATATCACCCCCCACTCGACTCGGTATTCCTGAGCTTCCCCCTGACTGGCAAATCTGAACACAGAGGCTGTGTAGCCCCACACTTGCTCAGCTTCCCATTTCGTTGCTCTCGCTCAGACCCTGTGTTCTCCGACGTACCCTGACCCCACAAGGGGGCTCTCTGCTGCTTCCCTGATCCGCTGAATCCTGCCCCCCCCCCCCGAAACGTCACTTCTGTCATCAGGCTGTCACGGGTGCGACCAGGGCGGTGGCCTCAAAGGGCCGGAGCGGGTGCAGCTTAGCTAACGCTCAGGCCTCGTTGTATGGCTCCCTGTCTCTCCCCTTAATTGCCCCCCCTGGCATCTAGAAGCACAGTGGGTGTGTAATTAGGGCGGCACTAGTGGCAGATGTGAATCTCCGACATCTCCTTCGCTCTGATGCCGGCCCGTAAGGATGGCCCTTTCTCTGCAAATCAATTAGTGCCCAGTTTTAATTGCAGCAAAGTATTTTTATGACTAGTATGTCAGAGCGAGCCTGCATCACAGCACGTGTGTGTGTGTGTGTGTGTGTGTGTGAGAGAGAGAGAGAGAGAGAGAAACCCATTTAGAAGGCAGACTAAATAATGCTTGTCTCTGTATGATAAATAGGGAAATCAGAGTAGGTTTCAAAGCGCTGTTCTTCATTTTTAATAAAAGATAAACAGTTGAATATTCCGGAATCTGACAGTTTTGTGTTTCTAGTTATTTGAGAAAAAAAATTCAGAAAGTTTGGTTTGTGAGGTGGATTCTGGGCCTCACCTTCACACACACGTGAAGACCTCCGGAGAAGATGAGACACCTGAAAACTGATGATTTGTAATCTTTTCTGGATTCCTTGATATATGTCTGTCTGTCTGTATCTGTATTTCTGTCTGTCCCCATCTGTATCTGTCTCTGTCTGTATCTGTGTCTCTGTCTCTCTCTCTGTCTTTGTATCTGTCCCCATCTGTATCTGTCTCTGTCTGTCTGTCCGTCCCTGTCTGTATCTGTCTGTCCCCGTCTCTGTCTGTCTCTCTGTCTGTCCCCGTGTCTGTCTGTCTCTCTGTATCTGTCCCCATCTGTATCCGTGTCTGTCTGTCCCTGTCTGTCTCTCTGTATCTGTCTCTGTCTGTTATGCCAGGCCCTGGTTCGTATGTTCTTTGTTTTGTGCTTTCAAACCTTCATCAGTGCCGTGGGGGGCGTTTTAAACATGGCTGCCGCCTTGCTCGAGGCCGCCATCGGCGTCGCTGTGTTCTCGCTGCGGCTGGTTTATTGTCGCAAAGTGCCATTTTGGATCCTTCCATGTCAGCCCAGTGTGTGGCTTCTCAATGGGCTATACAGCCAAACCGTAAGCCCGAGCACGAGCTCCTCCATATGCAGGGAATGTTACTGGAGTGTGGTTTTCGCTTGGCAGGGCCGTTCGCGAGCTTTTCTTATGCTGGCCCCTCTGTTTCTTTCCTTCTGTGTCATTGATGTGGATTTTTGCTTTATTTCCTTCTCTGACGCCCTTTCCGTGTGCCTCCCGTGTGACCTTCACTGCTGTCCCTTCTGCTGGATGTTGTTTCCCCACGCTTGCCACAGGTGTCCCATGATGGCGCCGTCGATTATCAGCACATCGCCAAGCATAACGACGTGGCCGCGGTGTCGCCATGGCGAGTCGCGACTCTTCTTTTCCCCATCAGGCTCTCTGCATAATTAAGTCTCTGACTCAATCGCGGCTCGTGGGTCTGCATGCTAACGGCGCTCCCTCCTAGCAGACTGGGGAGGCCTCGGCCAGACGTCGGACCCGCATTTGCTCACACCACAGCGACACGGCGGCCTCCGTGTGCCGACCGCCTCTCGTCGCTTCATTTCCCGGTTTAATTGGCCTATTTAAATGCATCCCCAGCCTGTCGATACCCACCGGAGTCTCGGATAAAAATGATTTGCTCCTTGCATTCTACCGCACGCACCGGCCTTCCTGAGAGAGTCTGCTTGTTGACTTGTCCAGATGAGCATAACCGAGGACGAGTGTTGTTTTACATTTTCTGAGTAGGCATGCGGTGCCCCCCCGACACACAGGCACTCACACATATGTTGACGCGTGCTTTGGCCCCTGTTCGACCACACTGGCACTCATTGCCAGCGGGTACGGCCCTCTGCTAGCTGCTTAGGTGCTGCTTTGCCTGCCTGGTGTGTCCGCTGCCCCTCTTAACGCGCTCTTATACCGCCACAGAAAGCTTTCATCCCCTACATCCCACTTGCCATAATCCACCACAAACAAGCATCAGACCCAGGGCATAAGTGAACTGAGTGGCTGCTTAGGGAATTGCAACCACCAGGGGGCCCCCTATCTGATCATCCTGTCAGAATTGGAAAGAAGATGACAAACAGCAACTGGGTTAATCACATTTTACTTAGTGCCCCAATAGGGTTGGGTTTTCTCTGATCAGACCATTTTATGTCTCGGTTAAAATAAGGAATTCTTGGAGTTTTGAAAAACCTGCGTGTTGAGCTCCCATTAAGGCTGGCGGCTCATGTGCATCACGTGGTGTCGCGTGTTGATTGTCTTGGCACCGATTCCGCTGAAAGTCAGGACGTGTGACTGATGCATGTGTAGGACCGCATGTCCAAACATGACACGCCTCAGGCATCATGTCAACACCCGCATGGTAAGGATGGTCTCAGTCTCCAATGGAAGAGCAGCATGTCGGGAATTATCTGGGAATGTCAGAGGCTGGACCCTTACGTCTCCATTTATGTTGGCGGCGATTAAAATGCCACTGCTGGCTCGGGCCTCCTAGTGCTCTTAAAGGGCCGGTTCTGTCATCTGTCTTTCTCCACCCTGTGAAATTGCAGAGTTAATGGTTCCATTTTCTGGGAACCGTAAATCTTTGAGTAACTCGAGCTGATTGCTTTTGAAATAGAAAGCTCCGAGATTTACATGAAGTGGTCGTCTTAGTCACAACAACGGCGACGGCAGGGCGGTTTATCACTGCCTGTCTTGTGAGTTTTTTGACGCCAGTAAGGGGCGAGAGAACCGCTAATGACCCTTGGATACCTGAAGAAACCAGCTCAGGTTCGGGGTACATGTGTTTCTCACGAAAGAGTTGGAAGAACAAGACACATGCTCACTTGTGCCAAGTGTCGACGAGGAGCTCAAGAAGGTCAGCCAGTGGTGTGCAGGTCAAGTTTCTGAGGGTGATTTATTGTGGTGAGACGATCCTGCCATGGCTCAAGATGGAATATTTTGAGACAATCTTTGGTATCAGATCACATGACGACTTTCTTTGTCGTTTGTAAGCTTAGCTGACTCATAAAAATGTGACGAGGGTGTGAGCCTGTGAGTCGGAGCGGGTTACAGGTGTTTACCTGTTTCTCTTATCGATGCTCTTGCGCAAGTGGCTGAACCTGCCAGTTGCCACGTATAGCTGGCCGTCAAATTGGGATAGCTGAGATCCTGCTGGACTTATT
The DNA here is from genome assembly GCA_011763525.2 of Mormyrus iriodes. Taxonomy (NCBI): domain Eukaryota; kingdom Metazoa; phylum Chordata; class Actinopteri; order Osteoglossiformes; family Mormyridae; genus Mormyrus; species Mormyrus iriodes. The sequence goes on along the minus strand of JAAGVU020000043.1, from coordinate 1,617,926 downwards.
CTGTGAGCGTCCTACACCATTGTGTCTCTGGATGGCGTTGCAGGCTAGAGTGCCCTGCCGTGTCCTGACTGGTCACCTGCTCCCGCTCAGGTGTTTACCTTGAGGCACAGCGGTGGTGACCATGTGGTCTTGGGGTCACCAGGGTTCCTCACATGCTCAATGACTACATTAGACCCGAGCTTACAGGTCTTTGTCAGCCTTCAACATGGTTCCTTTCTAACGTTTTCCAGGGGGTTGTTTGGTGTCTCTTCTGTTTCGTTTTAGAAACGGCAGCTGGACACGTCCTGGAGTAATAATGCCTATCATGTTTATCTTGCATTATTCACTGGGACCAGCAGATTGGGAGCCAGGTGGATTGTGGGTAAACTTCAGCCCGAGATGTGGTCACTGTCTCACTTTGTTTACGGCGCCTCAGAGACTCCCTGATGTTCAGTCCTGCCTACTCAGCCGTGTCCCGGTGTTTATCATGTTTGTAGCTTATGCGCCTGGCATTTTCCGGGATGATTTACACGGCACCTGGAAGTTGGAGGTCTATTATATATACATTAGGAAATTCATAGTCCTCTTTTTTTAGTTTAAATTGTGGTGGAAATATGGATAATTTTATCATTTATAATGAACGATGTAGGAAAAAACACAATTTCCAAATGAACTGTGACTTTCATCCTAAGAGGATCAAAGTTTCAAGTGAAAGTTCATCTGCAGCCTCAGAATTACGCTCCTCATTTTGGTTATTGAGACTAGGGGTGAGCAAATAATCAATAACTTTGGTAATAATATGTAATAAAAATAGCTGAGCAACAAATTTTGTCATCATTTGGTTTATTGCGGTTTGCTGCATCAATTGCATATAAGCAACGTTAATGTTCTTTTAATGTTCTGTTAATGTTCTTTAAGCCTCGTCCATAATTCTGTTCCAGTTGTCTTTAAGGTCGTGCCCGTGGACCGTTGTGTACGTACTGCATCTGTCTGTGGACGCAGACGGTCGTGGTCGGCTCATGCGTGCAGCGGTGATATTCCACCAGACCAGCAGAGGGCAGATGTATTGCAACAAACACCCATATAAGCAGTACAATGAAATGGGAAACCTGGATGAGCAAGAGTGAAATGGGTGAATGTTTGAAAGTTGTTACCAGACTTTAGTAGTATTATGGTAATACGGTGTATGGCGTAATTTTTTTTTTTATCTTTGGGGAGAAATTAGCCAGGATCACCCCCTCCCCCCCAATTATATCACAAGATTTCAAAATACCAAAATAGCGTTGCTTTTGAAAATACCATCAAAAGACCATGTACCGCGGTGTAGAGCAAGCCAAATATGGCAAGACGGCGGATCTTTGTTTCTATGCCTCTTTGTCACTTTACAAAGTGAGGAGAATCTCTATTTAAAGTTTTTATTACAATTGTCACTTAAAAATACCTCGACGTTTTTTAAATATAGCATTTGCCCCGATCACATGATTAATGGATTAGCAAAATAATCATTTTTTGTAGCCCTAACTGAAATGCAGTGAGAGTTATTTGTGAAAATTCACAGAAAACTGGAATTATTTTAACGAAACATGTTTGAGCCACTCAGTATTTGGCTCCATAAGTGCTGTAAGCTTGTGATGAACTACCTGCCGTGGACCAAAGCATCTGCTGAATAAATCAATGTAAAAGTAAGTATTTCCGTTGAAAAATATGACCAGTCCAAAAATAGCGAGGAGTGAATTTGTATCGCCGAGGCCTCCTGTCGTGTCCTGATGTTGTGAAAGAGACACCATGGTGACCGTTCAGCCAGCCGCTGCAGGACGTGGCCTCATTCTTGGTGAACAGATTACAGTAAAAGGTTAGAGCTGTTAGGGGATGCTTCTCTGAAAAATGGGACCTCAGACGAGTGATCCTTCTTCACGAAGGTCCCTAATGGCTGCTGCTGGCCACGTCTCTGTCATGCGACTCTTCCGAGAATCGCTCGTAATGCTCCCCTAAACTTTCTCTGTTTCTCATACGAACATAAATTTGTTTGGTCCACCGAGACGGTGACCCGTTGGGTTTGGTCTAAGGCTGGTTTCATGCCTGGGCTTGTTGTGGGAGAAGATTCTGGACTCTCGCCCCATAAAATGGCACTGTGTGTCATTTGTTTGAAGCCTCCATCGGAATTGAAATCCTCTCATCTGGGTCAGTGGAATTCCGAACCGGCATTTTGTCTCTGGCTGGTGAGGATTAGGTTACAAAGTAAGCAACTGAGAGACCTAAATGGATGTGGGATCAGTCTAAGATGGTATTTGTGGTGGAAAGGGATTAAAACATGGTTCTGCTGGGATGATGGAGACCTAAGAACGTAACAATGCCTAGAAATAGCTGTGTAACCTTCATATTTGAAATGGGCTTGTCTTTTATAGAAAGGTTAGTGTGTCAGAGAATGAGTCTCTCTCTCTTTATTTTGATGTTATTTTTGTTCACCCTGGTGAGACTTTCCTTGTTTTTTTGTTTTTTGGAAAAACACAGACGTCCCGTTCATAGTAGAGTGGCTCTTACCTGGCTAACCATCCACAGGCACATTGCAAACAAGCCTCCCATTGGCTGGAGCAGCCGCATAATCATGCTGCCCCAGCCCCCCAGTCCCACCTGCCAGGCCCCTCCCACAGTGAAACCCAACACCTGTGACATCATGCGTAGGCAGTGCCAGGATCTCCGGCCAAGCCCGTTCAGTGTGTGAGCCAACTTCATCTCAAGAGCTTCACTGACTGAACCCTGGTCCATCTCCAGCTGTCGCCGTACCTGTTTGGGGGGAGAAAAGTAACGAGGAGTGAGCCAACCTGAAGCTGTGAGCTCCCCTGGATTAATCTCCTGCCACTGTTCCTGACTGCCCACTCACCTGAAGCAGCTTCTGTGCTGTTTAGCGGTCAGCTGTGTGGGATTTTAACACCGTGCTCTGTGCGCCTGGAAATCTCCGTCACGGCAAGCTTGAGGCCCCCCCCCCCGCTCAGTGTGTGTCTTTCATTTCTTTTGGATTCGTGTCGCTGATATGGGTAAGTGTGGCCTTTTTCCTTTTTGGAATCTTGCTTTCACAAAACAGATGATTTTTTTGTTTGTTAAACATCTTTGCTGTTGTACCAGCCTGGGGTTCAACGCTGACATTCCCATGTTTTTTAATCCAGGCAACATGGAGAGAGGAAAATAATGCGAACAGGAATTGCAGAGGAATTGCAAGCAGACTGTTTCCGTAGAGTCTAAAAGCTCAGATTAGGGCAGCAGTTTAATTTCACCTGTTTTTTTTTTTTTTTTTTATTTAAAAACAAGTGTAGGATTTCATCAGCACAGAGCGTTTTCTCTTCCTCTCGTCTTGCCTGAGGCTTTTGTCCTCTTGCTCAGTCTTGTTAAGCCAAAACAATAGTAAACCCCTCTTTGGACTGCGCTCTGTTGGTTAGCTTTTTGGCAAATTGCCCCTTAGCCTGCAAGCCCCCCCCTCCCCCCACTTTCAACACTTTGAATAAAGCCCATAGTTTTCCCTGGCCATCCCCTAGCTACAGGAGCTGCGGGGGGGCTCCCTGCCGCTCAGCCGTGTACGGAGTGGCCGGCACGGATGCCACAGTTTTTCCAGCTGTGTCTATTTCTCTCCAGTGATTGTGAGCGACTTTCTGGGGAAGTAACCTTCAAAATCCAGACTGCAGCAAGTGCAGCATTTGGAAACGGGATGTTAAAACTTTCAGGAGGGCAGGGTCAGCACTTAATGTCCCATTGTGGAAGGAAACGGTTAAAAAATGTGGAAGTGATTCGTTGCGTTAATTATTAAGAGTGATTGTTGTGTTTCTGCCAATAAAAATTCTCTCTTGATGGAATCGGGTTCAGGTTTTCCACACGAACCGTAGGAGTGAAAGCTGTGTGCCGCCCCTGGCATGCGCTGCTGAAAACAGGTTCTTGGGATTTTTTCTTTGTTTAAACGTCTGCGGCACTCTTTACACGGAGTGTCAACATGGACGATAGGGTAGGTAACGGCGGTACGCAGCTCGGCGCGAGTGGTCACCTTTGCTTTTCTTTTCGTTTTCTCAAGGCCGCTTAAGGCGGTAAAGTCGTGGCTCTCTGGCCATGTGATAACAGATGTTTGTCTCTCTTTGTTTGGTGAGGAGCCCCGGTATGGCACCGCTCTACCCTGACCTTTACCCGCTGTTTTCCGAGGCTCTTGTGCTCGACCGCCGCGGGTGTAACGTCCGTTTTAACAGGTGTGCCTGTAGGTCTGTATCACCTGTGCACGGAGAGCCCATCTGTGTCCTTTGCCAGACTGGGAGAATGATCTGCTGGTAAGTCTTTTAAAAATAGGAGGGAGCCTTCATGTCTGCTGGACCTGGCCCCCCAGCTGGAGAGCCCATGACCCTTGGACCTCTTTATTTCTTGTTGGTTTTAGGTTTTTTTTTTATTATTACCTTAAGCCACTGTTGCATCTCCAAGATACTGCTTTGTTGGCACCGGATCTGTTCAGGGAATTGGGCTGTGGACCACCAGCATGCTGGGTCCGTGTCGCTGATCCTCAGCTCGGATCCAGCTTAGGATCCGAAGCTCCCATATCTCCCCTCCCCTTTGTTTATTTTTATTGATGGTCACTATCGAAGATACAAGCGATTATGTGAAGGCACTGCAAAACATTTCATACACACTCGCAACGTAGCCAGACGCTGGTGCACTCACACAGCACGTGCGCGTGGCCACCATGTTCAGCGGTAGCATGTGGGACTCTCGTGCTTTTATCTGGGTCACATCTTCCTACCCAGGACGAAGGCAGCATCGCAGGGCTCTCGAACGCACTCCGCTGGATTGCATTTAGCTGTAGCAACATTCGATTTGTGGCCTTGAGATATCCAGGCCATCTCTCTGCATGCTGCCCCTTCCTCGGTGGATGTAGGTAATAAAACGGAATGTCTGTATCCACACGCGGTGTGTGACTGTTTGTTTCCCGCCAGTTGCTGTTATGCACCATTGTTACATGTGCATTCTTGTTTTGCTGAACGAGAAGTCACTTGTCAGGGTGTGTGAGGCATTACTACTACAAAAAAAGGAAACATTTCTTCTTTTCTGTTGGGAGTTGGCAGGGATCATTGTAAGTTCGATTTTTAATTATTGTTGTTATGAAGAGAGAATCTGTCACAAGGACTCGTTCTCTGTAAGAGTGCCGCAGGCCCTCGGCTTACACTGACATCCTCAAGCTGGAAAGGTAATGTTCAAACATTGCCTGTTATCAGTCGAGTTCAGGAAGACTTTAACGTGTCCTGTCGAGCCCGGCGAAGGTGGAGGAGAGACCGGCGGTGTCCCCCATAGCTGCTGACTGCTCCCTTCCGGAAATCTCCGCCTGCAGACCTGCGTTGACTTGTCCTGTGAGCGATAATGCAGATGGCCCCTCATGGTGCATCCCGTGGGTTCCTGCGTCAATGAGCCGGATTTGCGTGGGCTAAGGAAGCCGTCGCACGATCGATGTCAGGACGGTCTGTGTGCTGCCTCTCAGAAGCCTCTCCAGCTCGGTCACAAACATGCGGCCATGAAGTTCTTACGTGATCAGAAATGTTCTTGGATCCACACAATAATGTTTAAATTGCCAAGTAGAGTGTGATTATAAACTAGTTGAAGTGTATCATGTCAGCTGCAGAGTGGAGACCTTCTAGACTCATCTTTGAATCTTGGATTTCACTGGCTGTCTAAAGCAACATGAATTATAGCACAGTCACCCAAAGCGATCAGCTTAACGGTCAGCCTAGGAAGTCTGAGCAGGCTGACAAAGGCTGATGTTTTCTTTCCTGATTCCCGGAAATGTAACCTGACGGTTTTATGCTTGGAAGTGGGTGTGTCCTTCAGATTAACTCTAAATTAACTAATGCCTCTGTCTTAAAGTGACAGTCACGTTCCCAAGTGACGTGTAAGCTTTCTGTCTCACCAAGGTTACTGTGGGGTGCTTCTCTTCAAACTCCACATGATCCTGTGCCCGCTTCCGTTGCAGACAGCGCCGGCTTAGAGGGCGCAGTGACAGACTAGCGGCGTGGACTGGGTAATTTATTAACCACATGTACACTGCAAGTGTTCTCCCATGCTGGTGTCTCCCTGCTTCTCTGCGCCTTACTGAGGGAAACCCCTCTGGCTGGTGGTGGGCTAACCCCCCCTCCCCACCTGATAAAGAGACTCGGCCTTATAATCCTACAGATGCTCATTTCCTCTTGTGGATCTGTAGACACTCGTGCATGAATAAGCATGCATAGAAACGTCTCCACAAAATCGTGGGCTGTAACCGAGAGAGCGCATCGCATGGAAATACGCACTGTTATGTCGTGCCAGTAGCAGAGGGTCTTTTCATTTACTCCATGTCTCAGGTCGAAAGCCCACATGCTGTCTGTAGAGCGGCTGCTGTACCAGCAGGGCTCAGAGGCCACCTGATGGGGGTTTGCGTTTATCCCACGGGGCGAGGCCACTGTGTTACTCTGCATGACGCACAAGTCACCCACTTTGGGCGTTATCTGCGAACTCAGCGATTGAGCTCACAGGAGACGGCGTCCCAAGGTTTCGAACAACTCTCCAAGTGGGTGGGTCAGGCTGTCTGTTTGGGGCTCTGCCTTTTATCACCAAGACACCTGAAGCACAACAATTTTACTGTCTGGGTTTTAGGTGGATGTGACTCTGCAGATGTGGCACTGGATTTCGCAGTACATAAGGAAATATTACAGTGTCACTGCTTTATGGACTTCGCTGGGGATCATTAGAATAACGATGTTTCATGGCCATTAATGTACAATAAAATAAACATTTTCAGCGTGACCTTCGCTCGGTATTTAGCATGAAAATTGAATTTTGTGACACATTCAATACGAACACGTTATGAGAGTGAAGAGGAAAGTCTTTTTTTTTTGTAAAAATTGAAGATTCACTGTCATTGAGACCCTTTTTGTTTCCTGATTGGATCAGCGTAGCTTAATGGACGTGGTTCCATTCCGACGCATCTGCAGCATGCCAGCTCATAGGCCGGACTCGTTAATCTTCTCTGAGGTTTCACGCTGCGTATCTGCTTCAGTTCCTCTTTTCTGCACGCTGCACAAGGCCATTCCCAGGCCTCTGTTGATGGCCAGCACTTGCTGGTGGATTGTGGACATGGCGCGCTACGTGGCTTCGCTCGCTCCGCACTGTACATTTGTGAGGTGCCGTACTCATGCCCGTCTGCTGCCGTGACCTGTGTGGTCTGGCAGGTGGCCCCCCTGCTGATTACTTCTGTTCCCCTGCAGTCGCTTTCCGGCGTCCGCGGACCGGTTTTTCCTGCTCCTCTACACCTTCCCCAAAAGCGATTAGTGTGGGGAGGGGCCAGATTGGTGTGGGGGGGAAGGTTGAGAGTTGCCCCTGACAGAGTCACCCCTCCCTTAGCCTTCTCTCTTCCCTCTGTCTAGCTCAAACAGAGCATCCCTTCTCAGGATTTATGTGAGCCCGCTACATCCAGGGTGCCCTTCCGTCATTGGTTGACTCTGAGAGGAAGACCAGTCCATTGGATAACGATTCCCACCAGAGTACCCTGCCCACTGAGGAACAATGTCGGCTGACTAGGACTGCTTCGCGGGGGCCTCCCCTCGATTGCCTGCTCACATTTGTGAACCGTGCTGCTGTGGCTTCACCAACATCGAAAGCGAAGACGTGCTTTTTGGGGATCCAGGCCAGAAGACCGAGGACGGATGTGCTGGATTCATCTCGGTGGAGAGCGGAATGTGACAGACGTTTGATGTGAACAGACGTCCCTAAATGGGTCAGTGTGTGGCGGAAATAGCCTTGTGTGAAAATACGGGTTAGTTACCGGCAAACCGGGTTTCTGACAAATTGCTGCCAGAGATTTCTCTCGATGGGAACGTTTCTCACAGTCTGCCAGATTACCACCCAGAACCCAGGGATAGAGTCAATCCACTTGGTAATATGACTGCTAATCCTTGGCTTTTAGCGTAAATCTTGCGCAGAAATGATGCAGCTCTGCTGGTCAACAGGCATGATTTATCGCATTTGGCCTGTCAGTTGCGCTCTTTGCCAGGCGAAAGCTGTTAAATCCCATGACCATCCGTTGAGAAGCGACACTTTCGTCACTGGTTTAGTCCCCTTCTTCGCCCCCATGCTGTGAGTTGTTTTTTTTTTTTGCGGGTCTTCTCATAGTTTTGCTCACGACCTCGCTCTCTGCATGGCAGTGTCACAGTATTCACAGGGATTTCATTAGAAAGACCTCACCCTGACTGCAGAAACCAGCCAATGGCGATCCACACGCAGGACTCATGTCTGACTGATGGCTAGTGTGTCACTAATGCTGACGTTGCCGATGACGACAGGTGGGGACTCGGCGGGGAGTGGCCTGTGCTGCATTGAGTGGGGGTCAGCAGCCCCTCATGAGGCTCACGGAGGAGCAGAGGCATCCGCTGTGTCTCCGTTTGTAGCAGAACATTGTCTCTGCACGCAGCGTAACTGATAGTCTGGGAACTGTCTCTGCTGGCCACAGGTAGATCCGGTCTCCGTCGGCATGGCGATGCCTCACCGGACCGGGGGGGGTGGAGGTGCGAGCCAAAGCGTTGGCTCGAGACAACGGAGATGAGTGGGTGAGATCATGCGGGCAAAGGAGAGTGGTAGAGATGGGCTAGATTGGGAGGGGCGTGGTGTGTCTTCCCTTCGAGGAACTGGGGCTCAGGCCTCTGATGCAGATGATCCGAGATGCTCACAGATATGGAGCTGTCGGAGCTCACTCCTTTCACAACCCAGTTTCACATTGTGAAGGATAGTCTTGGAGGCGTGTGCTGTTGAAGGCCGTTGAGACTTCGCCTTCTCCCAAATCCTGACCGCAAACAGACGGCTCCTAATTCCAGCCTTGCGGACTATAAAAATGCATCAGACAGAGCCTCAAAAGCACTGTGGCTTGCTGTACATTCCGGGGGTTTCACTCAGCTGGCCGTGCACTGCATGAATTATCTAAGACGCCCCTCTACCCCAGACTTCTTTTGCCAACATTTTCGCAGACTTGGGACGTGGGTAGCCAGTGCCCTTCTAAGGCCGTGGTTTATAAATAAAAACAGCAGCCTAGTTTGCGCTCCGAGAAGCATCTAATGAGGACATTTGCTGTTTGTGGCCCTTTCCTGGGCCTCCAGCCGAGCTTGGGGGGGGGGATTTACACTTCCCCCGTGACTTGGAAGACTTTGGTATCCATGGTATTAGCAATAGCATCACCAAACACACCTGAAGGCTTGTGTGGACTGTGGATCTGTAGGTGCTGCCTGCACTGGATTCCTCCGGTATAACGTGCCCCTGTGTTTCTTCAGATAAAGTCATCACCCGAGCAAATAAATGATAATTACGGTGGTAATCTGCCCCCAGGCTTGGGCCTCTCCTGCGGCGCTGCTCTAACGACCCCCCTCCCACCTCCTTCGCGTTAAGAGTCGTCATAAAGACGGCCCCCACACAGGGTTGCTAATAGCCCGTCTCTCGCCTCCAGCTGCATGCGTCTGTTAGTGGCTCCCTGGCCCTGCCTCGTTTTAGGCTGATTCCAGCCGTGGAGGATCTCGGAGAAGGCAGGAGAGAGGGAGGGAGTGTGTATGTGCAGCGGTGTGCGGGTGCAGTGTGGCCCTGAGGGTTTTGGGGGAGGGCTGTGTGTGTGTGTGTATGTGTTGGCCCTGTGTGTGTGTGTGTTGGCGCGGAGCAGGTGGCTGTTACCCCTGACGGCGCCGCCCTGTCTGCCAGGCTGCTGGCACATGGTTGGTCCTCCTGGTCCAAGGGTACGAGGTCCTGTTTAATCAGTTCTCCTCTGATTGGTGTACCCCGGGCTGCTAGCTGCATTGCCCCACGCGCACTCCTCTACATTTCAAATCCCCCCCCCACACCCCCAGGGCTCTGCCGGCATACAGCTCCATCTGCCACTGTGTCCACTCCAGCCACAGCACCCTCACAAGCAGGAACATGAAGTGGGAGGTGTGGTCACCGTGCCGTTTGTGGAGGGGGGGGGGCTGCATTCCTGCAAGACCTGCCTGTTCCCACAAGCCAGAGCCCCCATGATGGCGACCACCATCCATTTTTTTTATCTTTTTATCTTCCTGCACCTTCCGGAGGGTTAAGGAGCAGCGTCACACCGTTAATTACATGGTTTTGATGAGCTTCGCCTCTAATATCCCTGATACTCCGGGGATTTGAGAGTCATCTTTGTGAGTGAGGGTCGTACTGGGGGGTTAACGAGCTCGGAGAAGCTTGCATGTGGGGTGGGGGGAGGGTCTTACCTCTGAGGCACGGTTCCTCCTTCATTTTAGACAATGGCTGCCCCTGCAGGCATATCCTGATTTGTCGGTCATCAGTTTCTCGCACGGGGTCTTACCGTATTCTTGGAGAGCCTTGGCACAGGGATGGGGAGGAAAAGGGCAGCATTCAGATCGTAAGATTAAATTTATGGTTTTGAAAAATGCGCGGTATGTCGCAGGGAGTAATTGACAGGACTAATCCAGCCAGTAAGACCGAGAGTTGTGTCAAGACGGACATATTGTGGGGCCCTTGCACTCAGACGACGGTGTAAAAATGTCTGCATGGTCCACATGACATCTCTGGGTGTGGAGTGGCGCTCCTGTGCTCTAACCGAGGGTGTGCCGGTAAGTTGGTTGTGCTCCTGACTTCCTCCACATGGTCTTGGGTCTTTCTGCTGCCGTCAGGTCATCGCTGAGAGATGCCGTCCTTCCACATTCTCTTGCCTTTGTTTTTTTTTTCTTTATTTGGTGGGGGCTTTCTCTGTTCACCGGGGTCCGGGTTTGGCCGTGTACCTTCAGCCAACATCCCATCCATCCCTTGTCTCATTCCAGCAGCCTGCCTTCTTGCTGTGGTGGGTGGGGTCCTGTCTTGAGAGGGTGGGGGGTGGGGGTGTGGGCATTATGTGTCCTGCCTGTGTGTTCTGGTGTTGCTGTTAGCTCTCCTCATCTTCGGGAATGCTTTGGGGGGGCTGCATTTCTTAATTGACGTTTATTAATTTGTAGATCAATGGGTCTGGGGGCCCTTTGGGAAGCTGCCAGGCCCCCAGCCATGTAACTGAAAAGGCCGCCTCTCCCTTGAGACCCCCCCCCCCCCGGATGGCCGCCATAGATACTTGACTCCCCTTGCCCCTCCTTGCCTAAGATGGATGCCCTTTGTTCCCATTATGTTTGATCTGGTGCTGAATGGTGCCTTCGATGTTAAACGGGGGGGGTCTCTGTGTGCTGGGGGGCTGGGTGGGTCACCCCTGTGGGCCGGCACTGCTGTTAAACCAGTCCAAGCCTCCCGCTTGAAAAATGCGGCCTTCATGGCTGGTCCTGCAGCTGTGTCCACTCTCTCCCCCTTAGACCACGCCCCCTCACGCTGCTGCCGTTTGACATGCTCTGGGTCCGCCGTAGGCCGTCAGCTATTATGAAACACGCATGTTTGTTTTAAACACTTTAACATCAATAGTTTTCATCAGTTCCTCCATCACAGGGTCACCAGTGAGCTGGTTTCACAGGAGCCATTTTGACGTGCTTATCTCCCCATCTCACTGAATTTACAGTTTGCATGATGCTTTTATAATAAAATCTAATAGACAAGTATCGACTCTGTATATCACTACAAATGACTGAGCCTCCGATTTGCAGTATGATACAGCCTCGGGTGATGAGATTATTGTAAATCATACATTTATGTTAAGTGATGGAGCCCCAGCCTCAGTCAGGGTGGGCTTCATCTCATCATGTCAGCGGGACTTTTGGGAACTCAGATGGAGAGTCCCGGTTAGGTTGGGCAGGGTGAGAAAGGTCGGGGTTAGGTTGGGCAGGGTGGGGAGGGTCGGGGTTAGGTCGGGCAGGGTAGGGAGGGTCGGGGTTAGGTCGGGCAGGGTAGAGAAGGTCGGGGTTAGGTCGGGCAGGGTGCGGAGGGTCGGGGTTAGGTCGGGCAGGGTGCGGAAGGTCGGGCAGGGTGGGAAGGGTTGGGCAGGGTGGGGAAGGTCGGGCAGGGTGGGGAAGGTCAGGGTTAAGTCGGGCAGGATGGGGAGGGTCAGGGCAGGGTGAGAAGGATTAGGATTAGTCTCAGACAGTTCCTATGGCTTTAATTAAGCTGATTGTTTTCTAGTGGCTAATGAGCATTTTATGCAACCTCGATTTATCCAGCTGCCTTGGACTCCCGATAGGAGATTATTTCTTGTTGTCATTGCGTCCTGAGTTGCTTAAATATTTACAGCCCTTTTGTCAGTCGGCACGTATTTTTTCCTCCGCAAGAAGACATAAAAACTGCATTGTATGCGATTCAGCACAGAAAGTTTAGTGTGTCTGTGTGTGCCTGTTAATCATTTTCCCTGTGAAGAAGGGTGGCTGACCAAGCTGGTCACATGACTCGACTCTTGCGATGACCCGCCCCTCGAGGCCTGCCATTTCTCAGATCTCGGCGTTTGTAGGCATTGAGGTACCCTCCTGGGCACCCTCCATGGGCACCAGCAACATCTTAGGGCTTTTTCCTGGCCTTATGTGTGAACAGAGGCCTGCTTTTACAGTCAGTCCCAGGCTCCCCTACATTCCAACTGAAATTTAAGTGTAACACTGAAGTAGTTTAACTCTTTGATAAGTGATGGGTGTGTCTGAAAGCTAAACTAAATGGCAATTTTTGGCCATTGTCGCGATTTTGCTGTGTATGTGAGACCTTTAGTGCTGACGGATTATTGTTATTCATGACTTTCAGTATTTTCTAAGGAGCTCAGAGGGACTGCCTGCTGCCGGGAGTCGCTGTTAACATACCACGCTCTTCAGGGTGCTGAACTGCCCCTTACACCCCCCTACCCAGTTAGATGAACATAATGGTTAGTGTTGGGCGTAAGCCAGTGTCACTCAGGATAGCACGCTGTCATCCTAGAGGAGCGTGTGCAGGGCTGTCGTCCTCCGGGGCGCGCGGGGCCATTGTGGTCGGGAGCATGTGCATCATTGTCGTCCAGGAGCGGGAAGGGAGCTGTCGTCCTCTGGGAGTGCGCATTGCCTCTGCCGTCCTCATGGCTGGTCTGATGCTGCTCTTTTCTCCTTCTCTCTCGCAGGTGCTCTCCTAGCACGTATTCTGCGGGGGGTCCCATCTCACTGACAGTCACCCCCCCCCAGACCAGGTTATGTTTGGGTTCCTCCTCCTTGTCCTTTTCGTAGTCTGAGATCAGAACTCTTTCTCTCCCTTTTCCTCTCTCCCTCTCCGGGATCTGACTGGCAGCCAGTGAAGGCCTGCGTTTGGCCTGGTGCACTGAGGGTGGGGCATCCATGTGCTCGGGCTGCTCCCCAGCGCCTGCCTGTGTCCATCTGTCGGGGGCGCTGCCGCACCCAGGCTCTGCCCAGCCTTATGAATTATTCCCGAAGCCTCCTGCTGTCTGGTGCCCTCTCCCCTCGAAGACGCGTGACAATGTCTCCATCGGCTAAGGACGGACCGTGGTTGAGCCGGCTGATGTTTTCCAGTTGTGTGACCCAATCCTGGTAGATAGTCACTCCTTCGGAGTTTGGATCCATAGGGACTTAAATTGCCCCCTGTTCTCTGGTGACCAAGTGCATCTTTGTGTGTAGCGTGTATATGCACGTCTGACTGTGTATGTGTTTGTACATGTCTGTGTCGTATGTGTACATGTACACGTCTTGTTTGTTTGTGTGTGTGTGTGTGTGTGTGTGTGTGTGTTGCGCTGATAGCTTGCTCCAGATTGTTCCAACCTCTGTTCATGAACACTGAGTGACGGCTGAAAGACGGGGACCGAGGGGTGTGGCTGTCCAGGAGGAAACAGTCTGCAGTCAACAGACATGAAAGGGATCGTTTGGAGAGCTTCATGCACAGCGGGTCAGACCTGAAACTCATCCAGGGGGCACCCACGCAACCTAAGCTCTGCTTGAAGAATATAATAACTTCTAGGTGGATTAGCCACTATTTTTAGGGATTTGGGCTGTGATTAATGAAAACGTTAGGCACTCGTGACTATATCGGCGGCTTTCGGCTAACGACGGCGCCTGTGCTGCTGCATTGGCTGCTCCGTGTCGGGTAATCACAGAAGTAGTTCATTCATTTAATTAAATAGCCCAGATATCTCTGTACGGGTATTAAGTTCTTTCTCTCATGTTTCTGGAACAAAACGCTGCGCTGTATGAAAGACTGCACCCCCACACTGGTGTGTTCTGTGGTAACATACTGTCATTTATGTTATTATACTGTGTTCTTTTAATGTTATGAATGACGTCGACTTCATCTATAACCAGAGTTTCTAATGATAAATTAGCCCTGTCTTCTAATGAGAAGTTCTGTCCTGTCTCTCCCTTCTCCTTCCTGCCCCCTGGCTGTCTCTCTCTCTCCTTCCTACCCCCTGGCTGTCTCTCCCTCTCCTTTCTGCCCCCTGGCTGTCTCTCCCTTCTCCTTCCTACCCCCTGGCTGTCTCTCCCTCTCCTTTCTGCCCCCTGGCTGTCTCTCCCTCTCCTTTCTGCCCCCTCCGTGTGTCTCTCCCTCTCCTTTCTGCCCCCTGGCTGTGTCGCCCCCATCAACACTCCTACACCTCTCAGTGTGTCAGAGCTACACCAGCTGGTCGATCAGCCTCTCCCTTCCTGTCGATGTAGATAAACCCAGGGGAGGAGTCGCAGGTGACAGCTTTGTCCTGAAGGTGTATCAGCACGTCAGGGCGATTGAGTCTCGGTGTCCTGCTAAAAGGGGTTGCTGGTTCTCAGTAAATAGGTTGAGTGAAAGCTGTGGAATGATTAGCCAAACGCTCATTGTGTGGTTTCCAGAAGGTTTATTTAGATGTCCCAGTAAAAGATGTCGTACACCAGCAGCTGGCGTGAGGCACCTTTTAAGTGACCACACAGACTTCCGTGTTTCTGAATGTTCCTGCCATGTTTTGGGGCAAATGGAGACAAACTCATATCGGCCTGCAGGTTTTTCAAATCGAAAACTCAATCACAATCGAAAAGAAAACGAATCCCCCGCTGCACTGCTCTCGTATAGGTCGGCTTCTTTGGACCAAGGAGATCTGTCAGGAGATATTAGGAGAGATTTGGGAGAAGGAGTCGCAGTATCGAGCCTCCCCCTGCTTTTTCTGTGCTCGGTCTAACAAAGAGCTTGTCAGGAGCGTTTCTGATATGCGTCTCGCTAGTTTGTTTGTTTTGCCTGCATTGAAATCGACACCTGAGACATGGAAGGAGAGGGGAGGGCCGCCACACTCGCATGTCAAGGAACGCAGAAACACAGCAGCGCGCCAACGTTAGGCCCCCCCAAACACCCATTTCTGCCAGTATGGTTCTATGTTGAGATTATACTCCCCGGCTACATTAAGCATTTCATTTCCCAGTTACGGTTAGTGATTAGCAGCAGGTAATTCTGTGGATCATGTGTCATGAACACATTCCATTATGTTATTTTTAACATATTTAAGCTGCCAGCTTATTCCTAAATGGTATATAAAGCAGAGTTAAGCGTGTGTCACCAAACTGAGGCTTTTTTAGTGCTGTAAGGGCTTTTGGGCATGTATCAGGCTCCATGTTTTCGGGGTGAATGGTGATGGTGTTCCCCCTTCCCGCCACCGGGGGCGCTCGCTGCTGTATTTATTGTGAATCGGGAAGTTCCTGTGATTTCTTCTGGGAACAGCTTGGACTGCGCTGAGGTCATCGCGGCCTCACGGCGGGGCCTTGCATGCACGTCTGCGCGAGCGGGTCCCGTTCCAGGTGCGTGATTTCCTGTGATGGGCTGGAGTCAGCTGACAGCCTTTCCAGCGGCTAATACCATTGCTCTGCAGACACGCCGTTACTGTGGGAATCGTTGGCTGGGATGGCGTTAGTGTCAGGGCGGCCATGCCGTGCTGTGTCGGGCCAGGGCCAACCCCAGGCCCCAGGGCATGGGACACGTCCTTCCTGGGTTCTGCCTGATGTTCTTTCCAAATGGGGTCAACGGCGCCCGGCTTACCTGAAGGGCTCCTGCCATGGTTTTCCTCAGTCTGTTTATACTGGACCAGCGCTGGGGCTCTGAACTGCGCGGTTCCGTACCCAGTAACACGTGCTGCCGTGATGCGGGCTTCAGCCTACACTGCAGAGGAGAGTGACCTCACTGATCGTCACTATGGTGATGCTCAGGCTTTGATGTGGCTCTTACAGCTGAGGGTGGCTCGTGAGTAGGTGGCCCCCAGGAATGTGGCCCCCAGGTAGGTGCCTGTACCTCATTACTCCAGGCTACCGTGACCCTGTGGCCCCTACAGGCTGCTCCTTCCTGGTGCTGTCAGACCTTCTGAGCTGTAGTGTGGGTGGTCCTGTGGGTTTGTGGGGTTCAGGGGGTGGGGCCGGGAAAGCCACACCCCTTTCTACTCCCCTTTCACTGTCATTGTCCTGGATGGTTTGGGGGGTGGGGCGTGGGGCTTGTGATGCCATGAACACCGATGTTGCTCATTCTGGAAGCTTCTTGGTGTTCCGAGCTCCTCTGGAGGAGAATTCCCATTTCCCTGCTCGATGTCTCCCTGAGGCTTATTAAGGCCTGTGCTGTTTCCTCATTGTTATTAATATTCTTCATGAAGGCCAAACTTCCAGCTGTGCCCCCTCCCCCCCCCATTTGGCTGACGGTGTCTCCTCCTCCCCAGGTGTCAGCCTATGATCGTGTGAGAGGGGCAGTGACGAGAGGGACCCCGGAGGAGCCGCGTCGACCAGGAAGATGGTGCCTAGCCGCCGCCCACCGGCACTCGCACTGCTGCTACTGCTGGGTCACATGACACCCTCGTGCCGTGCAGACAGTGAGTACCGCCCCCCGGCACTGACATGCCTCATCCCGGCTCGCGGGTCCCACATAGCTTCAGGATCAGCAGTCCTGGTGCCTTCTCAAGGCAAGAGAGATTTGGCACAAACCTTAACATGGAACATACAGCTTCCAACACATTTGTTTTCCTCTTCCAATAACTCGGGGGGGGGGGGGAGTAATGTGTGGTCACCTTTACTGCTTCAGTCCTAAACCATTGAAGTGGTTTTCAAAAGGAGAACATGAGAAGCTCCTTCGCTTCCAGGGCTCACTGGGGCACGGTGAAGGAGGGGCCATCGCCAGGGACTCTGGGTCAGGGGTATGTCGGCACACCGGGGCTGATTTGATTACCCTGCATGATCCGGTCGAGTCCGGCTCTCATCAATCCCATTACAATCTGGTCTGAGCCACCTCAGCCCGTCCCATTTTAACCTTCGGCTTTTGCTGCTGTGTCTGGCACGCAGTTGGAGCGAGAGTGACCTTGCAGGATTTCTTTACACCTCCCAGTTCTCTTGCCTTGGCTACATCATTGCTTGGAGCCTTTGATCTTCAGGAGGCTTCCCTTCTCTGTTTTCTGCTGGAAGGGGCTACTTCTTAAACCACCTCCACCTCTTTTGGAAGAGGAGATCTTCATCGCATGTTGGAGATCTCGCCAGATGGGAGTTCTCGCTGAAATGGGCTGAACTCCACCCAGCTTGGGGGAATTGCGTACAGATGCTGGTCACAGCCCGGCCTGGTCCGTGTCCTCCTATGGTCCGGTAGCCCAGGCCGGGCTGCGACCAGCTGCTGTGTGTGTGTGTGTGTGTGTGTGTGTGTGTGTGTGTGTGTGGGCACGTGTGTGCTCACTTGTTCTCCTGACATTAGGCCCCGTGGGTCGGGGTATTTCCCTGTCGGCTCAGGGCTGCAGTCTGGTCCCCAGGAAGCATGTCTGTATATATTTATATAGTGATATCAGAATCCAGGGCAAGTGATTGCTAGTGTGATCAAATGACAGGTAAATAAAATGACAGGTAAATGTGTGTAATTGTGGAAGATGGTGCCCTGATTAGGGGACAGTTTCCACACTGAGGAATATTAGTTTGTATGTATCGTCATGCAGTGCAAATGCTTGTCATTTACATTTTATGGCCTCAGATGGTGACTTCTTCACTCCCGCTAAGGATTGTGGGACACTGGAGTTTGGAGTTACTGTCCCGCAGCAAATTAAGATGAAAGCCAGAGATTTCATGGGGGTCAGGGGTTAATTTGAGCCCCCACCATAACTTAGTGGCCCTCCTCTGTCTGGCTGTCAGTCTCCACACAAAGGGTTGGGTGTGTACCGCAGGGTGTGCTCTTGGTGTGTGAGCTGGGGGGGCGGGATGACGTCACGTATCACCCCTGCGAGCTTTGGTGCGCTCCATAGCCAGCCGGCTTGGTTTCTGCGTTGTAGATTGGATGGGAGCCTCAAGCCTGCTGTGATCCCCACACCAGCAGTGTGTGTTGCGGTGAACAAGGGGCTGTTAGTGATGGTCTCTGGTCTAAGATCATAGGCAGCCAGAAACCTGTCAGCTACCTCACTCCTAAGGGGGAAAGTGCCCCCCTCCCCCCCCCCCCACTCTGTTTAGCTACAGCGGAACTTGGTCAAATGGACCACCTGTAGATTGGGTCAAACACAACAACATGCTCACCGGGCCACAAAAATTGCCTTAGCAGCAAACGGAAGGTGACCCGGTTCTGCGGCGTGCCTGATTTTTAAAGCCTGCCAGGCTGACTGGGGTTTTCTGAGGAACGTTCTGGCCCACGTCCTCCCGGCCGGCACTGTGCTGGCGCCTCCTCGTCGCTTGCTCTTTCACTCCAGGGACGCGGCACTTTGCCTCGGCGTCTTGCACTCAGGCCAGCCTGTGGTGGTATTACTGAAAAGTCCACGCGAATTGAATCTAACCACATTAAAGTTGCACATCAGGTTCTGGGCCGGACATAATCCCCCAAATCGCAGGAGCACCGCGTGAGAGTCCCCCGCATTTGGGACGGCCACTAAGTCCAAATCAAACCATCGTTATGGTGTCGGCTTAATGAATTTTGAGGAGCCACGATGGCCTTACTGTAACGAGAATGAAAGGGGAGCAGGAAGATGGCGAGAGTGCAGTGGGGAGAACCTGTGAGTGCGGAATATTGGGGGGGGGGGGTGGATGGGGATTTGGCGGGGTCGTCTTTGAATGTCCATATGGACATGGGGAATATTGATGGAGTAGGAAATTGATTCTCTTAATTAAAAGTAAACGTATCCTCAGTCCCAGGCAGTTAGGCATAATGCTGTTAGTCCACAGCTGTGATGCTAAGATGGGGGGGAAGGAAAGGTATTTTTAGGGAGTGGGGTTTTAGGATAGGTTAACGACGTGAGATTAATGGCTTAATTAGGTCTCAGCAGCATTGCTGCAGGGATTCATCGTGGTCCAGTTAGGTCGGGGGGAGGGTAACCATAAATAGACGGGGCTCTGCTCAGACGTGTGTCGTGAGTAAATTCACCCTTCCCCCACCCCCGGTGTAGTACCAGTATCACCTGGGCGATCCACAGGCCGTCACGCCTGATTGTGGCACTTTCTCAGCAAATGGGGACACGCGGGTCCTTCGGTATCTCGCCCAGCGGCCGCTGTGACTCACAGGAAATGACTGTTCCTGTTTGGCCCGATGCCTTGCTGTGATCGCGTCCCTCTCGCCTCCTCTTTGGCTGAGAGAATCAAAGCCCTCGAACACGACGCCGGTATCCCACCCCTCATCCCTCCCTGTGAGACACCACCCCCCGGAGCACCCCACTTAATTTACAGCGCTGCATCGCCTTCCACTGGCGGAAGAGAGCGAGGACGGCTTAATTATCCATGGCAGATGTGGCGTTCATCTGCGGGAAAGGTGTCAGCCACAAATAAAGCTGCAGACTCGAAAAGGCGTGAAACCTGCCCCCGCCCCCCGGAGCAGCGCTGGGACCATAAAGCTTTTACACAGATGAATATTTTATGCCCTTAAACAAAACAAGGGCCCACAGTCCCTCAAGCCATTAGACATCTGTTGACTCCCATAGCAGAAACGGCCATTCAACATGCCTGTCTGCTGTGGTGCTTTGCAGCCACTCTGTCCCTCGGTTTGTCAATCACTTAACCAGTCCAGGACCCTGCCCATGACCTGCCGTACCGCGGGCCGACACAGGGGGCAGCCTCCACGAGCCATTTTTAAAAATTTCAATTAAATTGAAAATAAGCTTACAAAGGGAATGATAGACCAAGAAAGTGCTGGAACATTTTTGCATTTTATTCCCCCAAAGGAAATTCAGATTAGGTTGAAATTTTGCACCGGTGCGGAAAATAGTTGATCCCTGCGTGGTCAGCAGGCATGTAGCGTGGATAATTCACGCAGCGCCGAATTTGGGGAGCCACAGCTGGTTACGGGGAGGACCTGAACGTCAGAGGCTTTTCGCCATTCTGGACGTGGTTAAATAAGGGCCGAGATTTCATTTCAGTGTCATCAGTGTAGCCGTGCGCCGGAACATGACGACCGACCGATGACCAACCACCAGGCTTGTAGCTACCCCCCCCCGCTCCCTTTCTCCTTAAGTTAAAGCAGTTGTGAAACCCGTACGCGTTCATCCCCCATTACGACGGACTGTTACATCGGCTGACATTTCTGGGACTTCCTTCTTCCCAATTCCTCACGACTGCTGTGCTAGATGAAAAGGTTTGCAGTGTTTTGGGGGAAAGAAAAGAAATTAATTTTCTTTTATCTGCCGCTGAGTAGAAAGATCTTAGAGGACGGCGGGAAGGAGAGAAAGCGGTTGACGTGCTGCATGGACGGATCTGTCAGGGCTGCATGGGATCCTGAGCGTGCGTGACAGGGATGACGAGCCGCTAGTGCTGCCTTCGGATATGTCTGAATGTTTGGTTTGATTTTGAGGGTGACACACAGGTTTTTACAGGGGGTGGGAGGTGCATGTGGTGTCTGTATCACACGGCCATCACAGTGACCCCTACGGGATTCTGCACTGCAGCTAGCACAGAGCGGGGGGGAAAGGGCCAGCTTTCCCCTCAAACTGCGTCAGCACTCCAGCTTGGTTGTTCCAGGTTTGTCTGGTACTTTTGACTGACTTTCACTGTAAGAGCTGACAGAATCAGTCTAAGTTGATATCACCAGGGTTACTTAATTCTGAATAAACGCTGTTTTGTTTGAGCAGTGAATCACCGGGGAGCCGTTTTAAGCAGGCTCCCCCAGAATCCCCTTCACTATGGCAGCTGGAAACCCCCCCCCCCGCCCCCACCTACTTACCCTCTAATTGAATTGTATTTTTGCCCCATGGGGATTTCCATAGGCAGGATGAGAGGGTGAGGGGTTAACTGGTCCAGACTGGGAAGGGAGGGGAGACCTGACGGCAATGAATGGGTGGGTCCCATGTGGGAGCTAATTTTGGGAAGTGGATTACAGCCGTTAACAAGGTTAGCTGGTCCACCGGGCTCCGGGGGTGGGGGGGAACGTCTGTGTGCACCACAGCTGGGCCCGACTCCCCCGGGGAAAACGTCCCTTTTCTTCTGCGTCAGGAACCCATGATGCCACCGGGGGGGCAGGGAGGGGAGGGTACCTCTCTGCCGCTTAATAGCCAGTGTCATCCACCGAAAAGGAACTGAAACAGAATGGCTGCCTTGTGCTGTCTGTCTGTCTGTCTGTCTGTCTGTCTGAGACCCTTTCAGTCTGAAAGCTGTATTACACACCTCTCTGCCTCGA
>JAAGVU020000043.1:1563229-1585851 GCA_011763525.2 Mormyrus iriodes | reverse complement strand
GCTGCTGCTGTCGCGGTCACTGTCGCTGTCGTGGTCCCTGTCGCAGTCACTCCCGCTATCGCTGTCGTGGTCCCTGTGGCTTTTGCTGTTGTATAGTCCAGTACAGTATAGTGAGTCCTATAAAGATTAAAAGTATCGAGTCCTCCCTCCCTTGTTCTGTTTAGTGTAATTGACCCGGAGGGGGTTCCGAAGCACACCGTTCTCTCGTCACCATAGTACCTCCTGCCCTGCCTGTCCCTGCATGGTACCTGATCCGCTTTAGTCATTTTACACGTTTAAATACAGCCCGCAGGGAGGGAAACAATGTAGCCAGCTGTGTGAGGACAGAAATCCTCCTTCAAATATGAGTATTGTTTTTTAATCCTGCTGGGGTTTTCGTGCAACCAATACATTATAAATGGAAGCTATTACTTGGGTGTTATCGCCAGTGGGCACAGGCTCCGCCCCCGGTACCCAGACCTGTCTGTCAGCTGGGTGAGGTCTCTGGTGGGCACAAGCTCCGCCCCCGGTAACCACGGCACTGCCGTGGCCCCTCAGTACATCGTAGTAATGTCAGCAGCAGTCAGGGAGCAGATAGGGAGGGGGGGTGGAGGAAGAGGGCTGCCTGAATTGATGAAGTGCCTGTCGGCTTGGGGAGTGTGCTGGAATGTTTTGTCCCGTGACGGAAAAGTGCATTACAGCAAAGGTCATGGCATGTATTAGCTCGGCCTCTTGGAGCAGGCCGCACGGGGAACCGGCAGAATATCAAATGCCGCGACCCCTGACCGCCAGCGAACGTGGCCTCAGCATTTTCACAACGCTCTCGCAACATTTACGAGTGCGCAGATAAATGGAGGTGCAGGGTCCCGCCGTGGTGTCCGACATCCTTCAGCCAGCTCTGCCATCGAGATTCGGTGCCAACTAAGCTGCTGGTGTGTGTAGCTGTTTGCCAAATGTGTGAGCGCCTTCACAGAAATGGCGTAAACACACGCCAGCACCGTGTGGGTCCTGCTGCAAGTTCGGCTTGATTTGTTCTCCTTTTGCTCCAAGTGAAGTATGTCTGCCTGTTAATTGAGTTGATGTTTGTTTAATTGATGATCAGGCTCATGAAAGACGCTTTGCTCATTAGAGCTGAATAGCTCAGTCGGTTAGCGATTGAGTTGTTGTGGACGGACCTGGGTCCGAGCCTTGGCTCAGCCAGATTGGTTCTATGGGGGACGGTGTGTGGCTCAGTGGGTTAGGCTGCTGTGTCTGTGATCAGCTGCTCTCTGGTTTGAATCCCAGGGTCTGCAGAGTGATTTTACTGTTGGACCCTTAAGCAAGACCCCCCATTTTCTTTAGTAAAAATGATGCCAGACAGTGTGTGTCGCTGGCAGACCTTCATCCCCTCTGCCCGATTGCTCCGTGTCAGAGTTGCGCTCTCCCGCCACGCTGTCAGGGTGCGCCCTCGCCCTGGGCAGATCTCAGACGGGTCTTTCTTGACTTTTCATCTGCCTCTTCTGCCCCGTCTTGCACAGGTCGGTGTTCAGTTACCCTGGGAATGCCGTTGCTTGGCCTGCCTTCCCGGGCAGGAGGTGTTGTTCCCGCTGTGGGAGGTGCCCCCGGAGAGGGGGGGCCCATCTCAGATTTCAGCCAACTGCTCCCCTCCCGTGTTTGTCACCTGCAGAGCCCCCGGGGGTGTGTGCGCTACCGGCCGCCAGTTTTGTCATGGAAACAGACATATTATACCCCACCCCCTCGCTGGCTCAAACACCTGGAATGTTCTGTGTGTGTGTTCCCCCCCCCCCTCCCCCCCCCATGAATCCATAGCAAAAAGCAGTTGTTTGTTTTGTAGGCCTCTCAGCAGTCACTGCAGGAATTCAGTTGTGTCTGGAACGTGGTGTTTTCCGGGCCCTATCGAGGGCCCTGACGCCTGCCAGAGGGATGTTTCACACCCCTGTGGAGCCTCGTGTGTGTTTGTTTGTATGTGTGTGTCTGTGTGCTCACGCGTTTGTGTGTGCGTAAGGTGCGTCTGACCGCAGACAGGTTCCTTGCCACGGAAGGAGTCTTTCAGTTAAAAGTTTGCTCTGTAAAGGAATTCCCCCTAATTACTCCCCAGCGGTATCAGAGGCTGCTACCCTTGGCCGTTCAGTTTGGGTCGGGCAGAGGTAACAATAAGCTAAGGATTACGGGAACTGCGAGCACGTCGCTTCACGTGACACGCAGTCGTTAATCAACTTGTGTGCGGATGCCGTCTGTCTCTGTGCACAGCTGTTTCTCGTTAAGTGAAGCCTGACATTCCGGCTGCAGTCAGCAGGGGGCATGGCAGTTAAGTGCTCAAAGTTGCTCATCATATTGCTGTTATAATAAAATACTTTCCCTGACTTGTAAAACTTTATGACACGAAAAATACCAGTAATACTAAAGGTAGGAGTGATGTAGCCTCTTCAGCCGCCTGGATCCTAGATCTCAGCTTCACACAAAGCTGGTGTCTTCAAACTCCGCCCTGCTGGTCACCGCATTGTGTCATGATGCCGAGTAACCCCCCAACTTTATTTCCCAGTTTGTTCCTTTACCCTTGATTTGCCCTCCCCCTCTGCTTCTGTGGCTTTCTCGTCCATGGTGGGGGGGGGGGTGTCGTAACGACATCTTTCAGAGGCCCAGAGGGAGTTTCAGAGGGACACCAATAAATATGAAAAACTTCCCCCGCCCTATGGGGGGGCACCATGGTTGCAATGTCGGAGTCTGTGTCTTCCTCTGTGTGTGTGTTTGTGTGTGTGTGTGTGTGTGTGTATTTATGCTGCTCCTGACTGTAACTTGGTCTTTATGAGATACTCTGGCTTTGGTAGTGTCATATCACTAGGCCTTCTGCAGCAGAGTGATTTCTTCCAGCATCTCTATGCCCGCCCAGAATATCAGCTCGTGATAATGGCTCCATTAGTGCCTGACTTCCTATGCTGCAGTGACTTATTCGGCATCACTTGCTCTTCGTGTTGACATTCGAATGACTTATCTGCATTCTTCCTGCGTGGCCCCTGAGGTGTCCCGTCCACCCCCAGCAAGTTGGTCCCTTTCCGCGGTAACCTGCTCTTCCCCCATCTGTCGTATGCCGGCACAGTTGACGTTTTCAGATCAAATAAGCCAGTAGCGCCTCCCTGCACATACGTGATCCCACCTCCTTCCTGCACGCAGTCCTACCTCCTCCCGGACTCTGAACACAGAGCCTCTTTTGTTCTATACCACTTACTCCCGCTGCCAGCGTCCGTTTCACTGTTTCGCTCCGGTGGCTGTTGGAGCCAGGACCCCTCCTACTGGCCTGGTCCATGTCCTCAGCCCAGGCGGCACATGGCGACATGGCTTTGCGCCTGTGGGGTGGAAGGCCATCCTCTGTGGGCCCGGCTCACGTCTGGTGACACCTCATGTCGGCGTGTTAGGAAGTGTAGTCTCTCCACACCCCTCTCCCTGCCAACCAGCACAAGCCCGACATGCTGCCAGCCAAGGAATTTTCCAGAAAAACTGGGGCACATGGAGCTGGTCTTATGGGCTTTTTGGGGACTCAGGAGGATGGTGTCCTTGAGTGGTGGTGTGTATGAAGGAATCTGACCAAGCAGGTACCCCTCAGTAAGGCGGGGGAGGGTCGCGTGGCAGGAGATCGTGCTCCTGAGCTCCTTCTTTCCTTGGGCCTCTCCCTCTGGCTCTCCCCGTCGTCACTTGGTGGTCCACCAGGCTGTAACTATAGCTGCTTCCGATTGCCACTAACCTTTGTATTTCGTCTTTGGAGAAGGATATCGTACAAGAGCCCCTGACTGATTTCTGAGGCGCGTGATGCAGTTACCCCCCTTGGATTGCGTGTGGCACTATCATGTGGCTCTCCTCTATCTGCTTTGTGTTTTAAGTTTTTAGTTTAATTCCTTTGCTGTGAGGAGGCTGCCAGCTGACCATTTTGAGGATACAGCACAGTCAGACCTGAAAAGCACTTTCTGGAAACAGCCACTTCACCCAGACAGCATGAAAAGACACAGATGTATGCGTTCTTTCCAGCCTGTGGTGTGCCTCATGGTCCATCCCATGGTCCCATCACTGTTTGGGGGAGTGGGGCTGCAGTCAGCACAGAACTATCTGATCACTAAAGCTTCTGTCTGTCCAGAATGCTGCATTAATTAACGATGTGTCTGCAGTCACCTAATTTCCTCCTCCAGTGACCAGTTTTGTGAGGAATTTGCACAAATGTGTCCAAAATGTTTGGTCCGAGTGTTTCCACTCAGTAACAGTGAAGTGCTGTCACTTTGGAGCCTGTGTCGAGCCCATGTCCAGCCCATGTGGACGGTCAGGCAACACGCCAGCCCTCCGGCATGATGTCATATCACAAACATGCCACCTCGCTGAAAGACTGTGGGAAATGCTGCAGTGGAAATTGAGTCTGGCCTTCCGCTCATGCCGACCTACCAATCCAGGGAGCGTAATTGGAACTTCAGCAAAGTCAAGCTGAGGGGTGGTCTATCCCAGCCACCTCTGCGAGGGCACAGTGTCGCCTGCAGGCTGCCAATGTGCATGTCAGACGGCCCACGCCGGGGGGGACCCCCGCATGTCCCGGTCATCACCCTGTCAGAAACCTAGACGTTATGCGGAAGAGCAGATAATTAGAGAACAGGAGAGAATTGGGAGGGGGTGGGGGGCAGCGTATCAGTGAGACAAGGCGAGTCTTTGTTTCCCCCGGACACACGCAGAACCTGTCTGACCCGTCCCAGCCCACCTCCCTAATCCCCCTGCCTGACGAAACAGCAGCCCAGTTGCTGGTGGGAATGCGCTGACCTTATGCACTAAATCGTGGGAACAGCATGGGGGGTGTCCACACTGCCATCCGCAGGTCACCGTCGACACTGCAATGGCTCAGGCCGTCGTGTGAATCTATTCAGCGATGTCCATGCTGGTCTGGGGACAGTCGCCCTCAGTGATCTCCAGTGTGGGCCTGATGGTCCCCTGTATTCTAAACCCAGTGCCATCTCAGCCTCACGTTGAAGTATACCACATTCTTTTATAAGCCAGATTTGCTGCTTATATTTGTATTTTAAATGTGCACATGGTTTTATGTTTATGTGAAATCTTTGTGAATTTCTGCCCATACTACTAATCTTTTTCCGTTGTCTGGGCGATGACAAAAAGGTCCAAATTTTCTGAGGGTGACGTGACAGTAACTGTAAGCCACGACCTCGCCAGAGCATCAGTGTGTGGACCGCGCCTCCCTGTCTCTCTGCAGGGGGGGTCAGACGTGATCTGCCCCCGCGAGTCGCCGACCAGGGCGACATGAGAGCGTTTGTCACGCAGCTTGGGGATTCTCCCAAACCCGCTGACGTCCTGTCGACTGGCTGAAATTCTTTCTCTGCTCGTCTCGGATGTCGGGGGTGAATCGTTGACTGACATTATGGCACTGGAGACCTGAACGGGACCTGGACTCCAGCAATCTCTTCTTTCAGAGGCATCCCTAGCTCAGTGGCGGCTGGAACATGGTGCTTTCCGGAAGGGGGTCGCTGGTCCTCCTTCTGGTCCTGGCTGTCCTCAAATGCTCTCACCATCCTCATGCACAGAGAGAGGACATGGCCTGGTCTTAATGTCCTGAGCACGTCTCCCATGACCGAGGTACCCCGGGTTCCTGCAGTGGTACACCTCCAATCGCCAAATGTGACTGCATTATTTAGCATCCCTTCCTCAAAAAAAACAATCTGAAGGTCACCTTCAGAGATGGCAGGCAGAGCAGAGGCGTCCCGGTGAGGCAAAAGCGTCCCAGTGAGGCAGAGGCGTCCTTGTGAAGAGCAGGCAGACCACTCCCCCCCCAGGGGGCTGGCTATGTGTGCGTGAGATTCCAGTTTGGAGCTGTTCCCAGTTTGTCCCTGTCATGTACGTCTGGGTGAGAGTCTGCACCAGCCGTCCCAGGAGAGGGTGCTTGAGACACCCGGGAACAAGAATAAAAGTTGCAGAACCCCCCCCCCCCCCATGTGTCTGGATGTGTTTGTGTTCTGTGTCTATGATCGCATCAGCCAGCAGGGAAACCGGCTGCTCAGCCCCTTGGGGAGGCTATGGGATGGTGGGCGGGTGAAGAGTGTTCTATCACCATCACAGTCGTCTTGCCTTTGTGTCCCTGACCCCAGCCTAGATCTGGCAGTGAGGAGATTGGCAGAGGGGCAGGGTGGCGACCCGCTGCTGGCTCCAGTCCCCAGGCTCTCTGCTGAGCTGCAAGGCTATGGGGGTCTCGTTTCTGATCCGTTAGGTGCACGTTCTGAGACTGGCATTTGATAAACACCAAGGTGGAGAACAAGTTCTGGGTGTGATCCGGGTGCCTCTGCGGAATGGGGGTGCCGGAAGGCAGGGTGGGGGGACAGAGGGAGAGACTGGCCGTACGGGCGAATAAATGTTTTTTGGAAACGAAAATTGTTTTATCCTTTCCTACTTAAATGACGGATTAAAAACGAAACACACGGTGAACGATGAGAGTGAGTGAAGGTTGCTCGTGATAAACAGTGTAAAAAAGACGAGTGTCAAAAGGCCCCGGGCACCAGTGTGCAGCGGGATGGGACAGGGGACGGGGGACAGCGGATGGCAGGGAGGCACATGGACAGCATTCAGGCATGCGGCTGGGCACCGGTCTTCACATGCTGCTCTGACAGGGTTGTCATCTGACTTTTTTTTTTTAATATCCCTGGTGCCCGATATCCTGTTTCTCATTGATGCTCTGGGGGCTGTGTCCGCGCTGCCCTGCCCCTCACCACCCATCTTTGTTTTTCCTCCCCAGAGGACCAGATCCCGCATGGCTTTCCATCCATAGACATGGGCCCCCAGCTGAAGGTGGTAGAGCGGACGCGCACGGCCACCATGCTGTGCGCTGCCAGTGGCAACCCTGACCCAGAGATCTTCTGGTTCAAGGACTTCCTGCCCGTGGACATTGGGGGCAGCAACGGTCGCATCAAGCAGCTGCGTTCAGGTAGCGAGTCCACCCTGCGGCTACACGGCACCACACACCACCGCGTGAATGCCCCAAGAATCGTCTTGTCGGGCAAGGCCCGTGCGGCTTGGCGAGCGGGCGTGGCTCAGCCCTCTTCCGCAAGCCACGCAACTCAACCCAAACAGCACCGGCATGCCAGTCAAGGGGCCAGGCTCACTAGGCCGTGCAGCGGGCCCCATCTCCCACGGGGATCTGCCATTATCCAGCCTCCCTGCTTTCAGCGAAGATCAGAGGAAGAAAAAGAGCTGCAGTAATGAAAGTGATATACAAAATATATAAAAACACATATATATAAATGCTCCGGTCGCTGTAACGCTGGAGACTCATACGTTCAGCTCCCCCCCCACCCCCACAGCACCTGTCATTCACAGAGAGGGCGGGTGGTGCTGTGGAAGCTGCCCTCCCCCCTCGCCGTGGTTTATTTACGCTCCTTTGCAGAGCTCGTCTGCTGGCTCGCGGCGGCAAGGCCCACGTGCCTTGGCAGAGAGCGTCACGTGTAACGAGCGGCTCGAACAGCGCACACAGACACGACACGTGCGCCTTAATATCCCCGCCGTGTCGTCAGCGAGTCTGCCTGCAGCTCAATAGCGGTTCCCGGTAAGCAGCTCGTCCCCGCTCTCTGTCCTCTGCGCCCAGTCACTCACTTAGCATCCCTGTCGGGTCCCGGCGTCCGAGATGCCGCTGCGGGATCGATCGACGTCCCTCTCGCAGCCCCGGGGCTGATGGGAAGGCGTGTGGAGAGTGTGGGGGAAGCAGATTTAGCAGTAATTCCTGCCCTTCCCAGCCAGATACACCTGTCTACGAAGACTCCCCCGTTTTGTATCCCAATGGTCAGACAGCTGCGTCCAAATGTGGCCTGGCAGCGAGAAGCGGCCCACTGAGATGCCGGGGCGTTTCCCACAAAGGGCATTTTCATGAAGACATCCATTGTTCCCCCTCACTGTCACACCATGTGCCTTTTAATTAAATAAACGAGGGATCAGACTAAGCTATCCGTCCCAGCCACTCGGATTTCGCAGAGAGAGTGTTAAAGGGTTGCCGTCTTCATACAGTTCCTGCCCCTGCCTTTGTGGCATGGAGCACTGCCTGGGAAGACAGACAGCCCCCCCCCAACAGAGGAAAGCCCCCCAGAGGAGTGCACCCCTGCCGTACACAGCCCTGCCCACCCCCCGGCAACTCCCAGCAGCCGGTTGCGTATGCCAGGCTGGATGCGCATCGCACCCGGTGTGGCCCAACACCGCTCTGCCATGCTGCCCGCCGGTTACCAGCTCCTGGCTGCGCCCTGCTTCCCTCTGCCCCCCTTGACTCCTGTCCTTACCTACCTGCTCTCTGCTCAGAGTAACGGTGACTAAGCTCGGATTTGCCCTCCTGTTTCCTCTGCACTCAGATGTTTTCCTCTCTCCCTCTCTCCCTCTCTCTCTTTTTCTCGTCTTGTACTAACTTTTCTTTCTAATCTTATTTGCATTCAAATTACCTCACCAGGTGGTACACCAATCAGAGGTAAGAATGCTGGGAAGTCCCCTGAAATGTCGGCTCACTCCATCCCGCCCCCCTCGCCCCCCCACTGTCACCACCCCCGCTTCTGCTCACCCCACGACACTCCCTCTGTTCAGCACATCATCAGCCTCGTCGCTGCTATGTATGTGTATTCCACAAAAACAGCCCATAATGATTCTGAGAGGGCGTCATGGTGGACGGGTCTCGCAGGGGTTTAGCAGAAGGTCACCAGCCAAGCTGCTCCATTTTTCCCCAAAATGCTTCAGTCTGAAACAAGCCCCCCAACCCCCTGACATAGCACTAGGGATGTCTCCCCCCCGGTGTACAGAAGCCATCCGGGCAACAAAGGTCTCAAGATTATAGAAGTCTAGAAGGACATCCCCATGGAGCCCTATAGGCACCAGCCGCAGGCTGACTAGCCAGAATATTTGCTCAATATTATTATTAATAACCATTCCCATGACCCTGACCAGGATACGTGGAAGATGGATGGGTTATTATTATTATTGTTGTTATTATTATTATTATTATTACTCGTTGCAGTCTTCCAGTGCCACCTGCTAGCAGACCCTCCGCAGCAGAACCGTTCTGGGTGTCACCTCACACTGCTCACTGGTCTCATTTCTGTTACCTGTGTCGGCACTTAACGGCAGCGCCATCCATCCCATGATGCATCACTGGTTGTGGCATTTATTCTTTCTAAATGTGCCTCACCTGCTGGCTCCATGGTGTCTGGTGTGTGTTAAATCTCATGGCGCCATGCCGATGCAGGGATACCATGGTGATGCCCACATCCCTGCCTACGCTCTTTAAGGCGGGTCCTGTGGAGACCCCGCCCCCATGTGTTCTGAGGCCCAAATAAAAGGGTTGAGGATTAAAACAGTGCATGAGTCTGATGTGCTCTGGTAAGTCCCCATTCTGTATGGCCGAGGCACCTTCGCTCTTTGGTGATTCGCCTTTCTTATCGAAGATAATGATATGTGATGGGAAGAAGTCTGGGTTTAGGTCTCCCTCTGGTCTGCAGAAGAGCCGCCTCCCGCCATTACCTTGAGACGGCAGTATGTGAGAGAGAGCAGTTAGTGCTGCTCAGGGGCCACTTCACTGAAGGTGCCACGGACCCCTGGGCGGCCCCCAGTCCTCTAGGGCCCAGGGGTGTCTCTAATTGCTGTCAGGTTGTGAGTGACTTTATCGGTGATTCAGGCTGTCCATAGCGTCACATGTCCAGTTGGTCTCTAACTGTGGCCCGTCTCTGTCACCCCGAGCTGACACTCACCGTCTCTGTCCCCCTCCCCCAGGTGCGCTGCAGATCGAGAACAGCGAGGAGTCCGACCAGGGCAAGTACGAGTGCGTGGCGACAAACAGCGCCGGCACCCGCTACTCGGCCCCCGCCAACCTCTACGTGCGCGGTAAGAGCCCCGCCCCCAGCAGCCCGGCGTCACTAACCGCCTCACCGTCATCGCCTCTAACTGCGGCCCGCTGGGCGTACGTGTCCTCACCCCCCACCCCGTGTCCAGCGTGGGAATGACCAGCACTAACCCCACTCTTTCTGTGCCACAGACACGAGGGGAAACGCCTTAGGCTCAAGAGCGCCACCCTATCGACTTGCCCGGTCTCTTTCGTTTCCACGTGGAGCCCAGCTCCGGGTGCGAGGCGTCCGAGATCCTGTAATGTCGGCGGGTTGTGGGGCATCTGAGGGGGAGGAGCTTGAGGGGAGGTCGTGAAGCAGCGAGACTCAGGGGAATTCCAGCATACCCACAACAAATGTTTGGGTTACCCCCTACCCCCGCTTTTATGGGGGTGAGGGGGTGGATTTTGTTGCCTCTGTTCAGCAGGGACCTGACACCTCCATGTTCTCCCAGGGGTCTCCTGCAGAAGGGCTGCCTCTAAACACAGCCGTTAAATTTACAGCCAGCCTCCATTCTGCGTTCAAAGGCTACGGAAGTGGGACGGCTGCAGTATCACGTAGCAGAAAAAGTGCCTGAAACCGTATCTTTGAGTGTATCGCAGCTCCCAGCTGCCCTGAGTCATGGCGAGCTCGCTTTAGCCGCGCTGGGAACGCAAACAGCTCCACCTCCCACGTGTAAACACACCGTCACGCTATAAGCAGCTGTGCTCTAAAGCGCTCACTTCTATGTGACTGACGTCGCTTTGGTTGCGGCTCATCTGCAACAGATAGACCCAGGGGATCAGCGCCATCGGATCAGCGCCACAACACTCAGCGAGGTCGGTTAGCACAGTGGGATTATGGGTAAGGAGGTTACTGTTTATCTGGCGGAATCCAGTCCTGTCA
Organism: Mormyrus iriodes; assembly: GCA_011763525.2. Classification (NCBI taxonomy): domain Eukaryota; kingdom Metazoa; phylum Chordata; class Actinopteri; order Osteoglossiformes; family Mormyridae; genus Mormyrus; species Mormyrus iriodes. The sequence continues at coordinate 1,575,109 of JAAGVU020000043.1, read as the reverse complement.
CAGATAGCGGTAATGAGAAATGTCAGTCCTGAATTATTATTATTTCTAATGCGCTCCATCATACGGCTGGGTGTCGCCGTTTAAAGATTAAAATCGCCTTTTTCCCGGGGGGACTTTGATCTGAAAGAGCGGAGGTACAGAAGGATGAAGTCCACATATTTTTGTTTTTGACATTTGGACCCGAGGCTGACTGAAGAGGTTGGCCGCGTTACATCCCGACGGAAAGCTCTGGCTGGGATGCCCTGGGGAGGCTGGAGTAGGGGGGCAACAGGGACTTTTATTTATTTTTTATGCGAGGGACCCTAGCTGACTCCCATGGCGGCATATTAATTTAGTGCTCTCAACATGTCAGGAAACGACCTCGATCTCTAGTACACCATAAGCAGCGAAACCTGATCGTGGTCTTGGAGCCGCACTAGAAGGTTGCAGAAATAAGCATGCGTCCAGTCGAACCTGAGGCCCGTGTTGTTGTAAGGGGCGTGGGTCCTGCGCCAAGTCCGCCTCCGTGAAGACGCCACCTACATCTGCTGGCTTGTGCAAACAGCACAAAAGTGAAAATAAACGTTTGTTGTGGTGACTGCTTGGAGATGTAGATAAACAGAGGGCGACCTTCCGGAGAGTTCCCTCGCCTCTGGAACGGCGAGCAAAAAAACAGATAAAAGGCGGCCCTGGGGCGGGTAGACGTAAGCCTGCCCCAAATGTCGTGACCGCCGCGGTTCACATGACCGTCTGGCAAACAGGATCTCTAGGGGATCCTGGGGAACAGGGCCAGCTCACCACTCAGGTGAGACTGCTGCCCCAGGCAGACGGGGAAGTCTGGGTGCGTTAAGAGTGGAGGGGAAACCCCACGGGGCTGTTACCGCGATGCCTGCCTCCCGCCAGCCAGACACACACTTATACGGCTGTTACGAACGTGGGCGGAAAGGGGAGGGTTGAAAGTACACTCTGTGCATCAGTCCAGGCTGTTTCTCTCTGATCGACAGGGGACGCCCCTGAGTGCTCACCCAAATACAGCCACGCGCGTCTGTTTGGTTTCTTAAGTCCTCGGGCGTATGCTGGGGGTCCTGCACAGGCCTCTGTGGCTGCGGATCGGCCGCATGCATGAAGCCATGCCACCTCCATGTCAGTGTGCACATCATGGCTCCCATCACACCAGACAAAGCCACCCAGTAACACCATTATTCCCAGTAACCCCATTGAGCGCTAACCACGGCTGGGCTTGTTGCTGCTGTCGTTGTGTGACGACATTCTGTGCCACTAACACCCTAACGCCGGAGGGGGCCGCCCTGGAGGCTGAAGGGGGGAGGCGGGGGGCGTCACGCATTGCTCCGCGGTGCCGTCCGTCCGTCACGCCGTTCTGTCTTGTCTGTGCGCGGTGCCCCGAGTGTGAGTGTGACCCCCCAACATGAGTCGTCTTCACAAGGGGCGCTCACTGTGTCGAGGGCCCATCAACAGCCACCAGTCGCGCTCTCTCTCTCTCTCTCTCTCTCTTTTTATTTCCTGCTCTCTGTCTCTCATTCTCTCTCTTCCTGTCTCTCTCTTCCTGTCTCTGTCTCTCTCTCTCTCATTCTCTCTTCCTTTCTCTGTCTCTTCCTGTCTCTGTCTCTTCCTTTCTCTCTTCCTTTCTCTCTCTCCTCTCTCTCTCTCTTCCTGTCTGCCTGTCTCTCTCTTCCTGTCTCTGTCTCACTACCTGTCTTCTCCCCTCATTTTTTTTTTACTGTTTTTAAAAAAGCCTCAATTTGGCTGTCCTCTGACCTTTCCGAGGCGGTCCCATTGCCATGGCAACGCCGTACATGTGAGGGTCCATTCTGTCCCCAGTGCCGTTACAGGAAGTCAGCCACCGTCTGTCCCGTCCATGTTTCTGCACGTTCCTGGGGTCGTGTGAGAGCTTGAGTGTCTGCGCGTGCGTGCGTGCGTGCGTGCGTGTGTATGAGTGTGTGTCTGTGCGTGCGTGCGTGCGTGCGTGCGTGTGTGTGCGTGCGTGTGTGTGTGTTAATCCCTGAAAGAATCCCTGAAGAATGTAATAAACAACAAAGGAATGCATCATTCAACAGATACACAAAGAGAGGTGTCAGCTTGGTGTGAGGCACGTACGGCCCACACATGCAGGGAGGGGGGAGGGGGGGCGTCACATGGTCTGCAGCAAACACTCGTCACCAGAGACAAACGTGCCATCAGCTCAGAGTAGCTACATACAGTGTGTGTCACCTGTGTGCATGGCGTGTGTGGTTAATGTCTGTGTGTTTCTGCGTGTTGTTCTTGGGGTGGCTGAGGCCTGACTGAGGCCCGTTTCTGCGTGGGGTCAGCCCCCCAGGGCCGCCTTGGCGTGTGCGGGGCCTGTCTCCATCACGCTCTCACTCTCTGTGTATAAGCAGCAGATCGGCTTGTTTTACTCTCTCTCTTTTTATCTTGTCTTCCTGTTTTTTTCCTTTTTCTTTCTTTTCCCTTCTCTCTCCATCCCATCGCATCCCGCCATCCAAACAATCAATCCAAACTCACCTCTCAGATCAGCGCGAAGGTTGGTCCCTTTTCGCTTGTTACTCTCCCGCGAGGTTCCGTGCGGCCCAGGCCCGCCCCCTCGCTGCCCCCCCCGGCCCCTCCCCAGTGCTGTTGCTTTGTCGCCCACTCGTCTTCCTCCCCAAATCCCCATCCGTGTCACGCTTCTGGGTATGCCTGCATGACTCGCTAGATGTCCATGTGCTGTCCGCCTTCACCCGCCTCATCCTCCTGTCTGTCCGCACGCTCACCCCCATCCCCCGTCTTGGGGTTCACGCCCACCGCATCCTCAGGAACTGTCTGGCACCGCCTCCTCACACAAGAGCGTCTGTGGGTGGTCGTGCCGGGTCTTACTGCGGTCTTTGACCACGTCTTTACAGGTCTTGGGTTTAAAGCTCACGGAAGGTTGCGGGTGGAGCGGCCGGGCTTCAGACTTCATGCCTCAGATCGGCTTTCGCTTGACTCTGGTAATGGTGGCCTGTAGAGGCATTAGCCTCCTGTGGGGTCAGAAGGACCATCTTCCCCTTTGACGCTCTTCTTTCAAAGCTGCTTCAGCCTCTCTAAACGGCGGGTTTGCACTTCCTGTCATCCATTGTCCGTACCCTTTCACCTAAGGATGGGACTCGTGCTTGAACTTTTGGCAACGAAAAGAGCAGTCTGGAGAGTGTCTCTCTTCCTCATTTATACTGGAGGTCTTTTGTTTGGACACTCTAGTCTCGGTCTCGCTGCGTTTCTGTCCCACAAGTTTAGCTGTTAGCATTAGCTATTAGCATTAGCTCATAGTGCTATTAAGCGCCAGTCTCTGCAGCATACAAAGTAGGCACTTTGTCCGTTAAGTGGGAGGTTTTTTTTTTTTTTTTAAGGGTAGCTGAAAAGGCAGTCCTGCTATAACTCGGCTTCCCAGCATTCCCGAGGTTCCTCCGCCAAAACCAAGATCGGATCTGGCGCCAAACTGGCGGGTCATTGCAGGAGTGATGTCACTCCTGTGTGGCTGGTCGAGCCCACAGGCAGCCAAGGGGACCGGAATATCAATAACAGCGCGGAATAACATATTCCCCACGCTGCCAGGTTCCCAAATGCTCCGGCACGATTAATCGATTGAATGTCTGCATCTCGTGGTTCCAGCATCGGCTCGTTTGGTCTGGGTTCTGTTCTGAGAGAATACAGCTCCGGTTTCCTGCTCAGGCTGCTGTCAGGGTGGCCAGACGATTGTGACTTCTCTCCGTCTCGGTGTCAGCGCCAGGAGGCGCAAGCGGCGGGACAAGTGCCACCTTCAGGCGCTGGCTTGCTGTTGCGACTGCTCCCATGAGCTGGTGCCTTTGTCTTGCTATTGTCTTGGCTTTGGTCAGGCCCTGTCACTTTGCAGGCTGTGAAAACACGTGGCTTGTCATGCTTTGGCGTTGGGGGTGAGGGTTCCGACCCGGCCGCCTGCTCTCCATCGCCCATCCATCTCCTCCATTTTCCCACCATCCTCTCAGGAATGGGGTCCACGGGCCGGTTTGTGGACCGTCGACTTCCGGTTCCTCGCATCCAAGTTACTGTGACGACAGCACGAATCCCACCTGCACGCCGTCGCATGTCATGCCTGACAGTGCTGTGCTGTGCCAATGGACAGCTGTCCTGCCTCGTCCCACAATGCACCTGACCCCCACCGCTGCATGCCACTCCCGATTTGCTTCTTCGTCGTGTCGTCTGTGCTCACGCCATTCCTGATGTCCTCTGACAGATCACGGGCTGCGACCTGCCGGGGGCCCTGTGCGGCTTGCTCCATCTCCCAGCCCATCCATTCAGAAACAACCCAAATCATGTCGTGTTCATCTCCATGCCTATGGCTAGCGTGGTTCCGTTTGCCGGCGCGGTGACTAACTCCTAATCTGCACTACCCAGCATGCTGTGCTACTGACATCTCGCCTCGGCAACCTGACTCAGCACCGCTCTTATTTGGGGCGTCCTTGGTACATTCACAGCTGTGAAGGTTTATTGCTGAGTGTTACAGGGAGCCACACACACGTACACAAGCACGCACATTCTCACAGAGATTAGGTGTCAACATCTTTGTGGGGACCGTCCATTCATTTCTATGGGTTTAAGCCTAATCCCAAGTATGACAACCCTAACCGCTACCCAGCCATAACTTTAATGATAAGTAACCAAACAAAATACAGGACTTTGGCATTTGTAGGTTTTTGATTGTCATAGATTTTCATAAATCGGAGTTTCCCCTTGTGGGGGCTGAAAAATGGTCCCCACAGCGTCAAGATAACAGGTTTGTGGGGACATTTGGTCCCAGCAGCGTAATATATACATGACCCACAGGTACACACATACACTGATACGCAGACATACAGAAGTAACAAGGCTGTATTTTAACACACAAAGGAATCCAGGTAGGTAGCGTGCCACTTCACACTTCTGGGGTCTTTCTAGAATTTGCCGTGAGCCGTGTTGCTGTATGATGGCCTGTTACGGGCGGCACAGCTAGAAGCCTGCATTCTCAACCCGCATTCCGGTCTGTTCCACTTCCCGGCCAGTAGTCCTGGTCCGGCCTGTAATTGTGTTGATCAGCCGCACTGCATTAGCCTCCAGCTCTAATCACATGTGTAGATGAGTATTTCCATGGAAACATGACCCTCCCTCCCCCCCCGATTTGGATCTTGCGTCCCCTGTGGACTGTGGGTTCAGAATGGTCTATTTCCCTGTGGGGGGGACTTGGTCCAGGTGAGCGCTCTGCCCCCGCTCTCCCTCAGGCTCCCCCTCAGGGAAAACAGTCTTCCCAGACTCTCTCAGCCTGTCATCGTGTGCCGGTGCCCACTGCCTTCAGCATTGGCCTCTGCTCAGCGGTGGGAGAGACATCTATGGTGATGGAGTCGGCGCCATTAGTGGGGCGTCTCTGAGCTGGAGAGCAATCCCAGTTTCCCCTCAAGCTGTGGTCAAATATCCAGACCCCAGTGTAGTTATATAACACAGACTGACAGCTTCCCCCGCAGACCCAGGTAACAAGGTGTGAGTGTCACCCCAAGCCCTCGAAGTGTGTGTTAGTCAGGGCACGTCGATGGGCCCCCCAATACCACGGTGTGACTCCTCCCCCACACCTTTCCAGCTCCCCCCGCCTCGCCCCCACCTTCTGCTCTGTTCTCTCTGGCAGTCCGCCGCGTCCCGCCCCGCTTCTCCATCCCCCCCACCAACCACGAGGTCATGCCGGGTGGCAGCGTCAACCTCACTTGTGTGGCAGTGGGCTCCCCCATGCCCTACGTCAAGTGGATGCTGGGACTGCAGGAGCTCACCCGAGAGGATGAGATGCCAGTGGGCCGTAACGTCCTGGAGGTCTCCAACATCCGTGAATCAGCCAACTACACCTGCGTGGCCATCTCCTCCCTGGGCATGATTGAGGCCACGGCGCAGATCTCCGTCAGAGGTATAACCTCCGTCTGTGCTGGGAGTCACCGGGGCCAGTCTCCAGCAGGAAGCTCCTCTTCCATGGGCAGGCCGCTAGCTGCTAGCATAGCCATGGGCTCCGTCTCAAGTCTCGTTTCCTCCAAACCGCCAGCGTGTGCAGAAACACAGACGGCTCCTGCTTATCTCGATGAAGCACGCAGACCCCAATGGTCGCCAAAGATGGCCGTCTTTTTCTCGGGGGGGACTCTGAGCTGTCAGATGTCTGCCTCAGATCTTCCCCCGCTGCCGGGACTACTCGGTGTCCCTCCAGAACCCGGAGGGGGGAGCTGGGAGTAAGCACAAGTCCCAGAAACGGGGGGCTTTAAACTGTTCCAGTGATGGATTCTGGCCGTCCTGAAAAAGACATAAATTTACATGTGAACCACGGTTTCGCGTAAAACCCCAGGTCAAGCCAGGACCAGAGCATGTTCCCAGAACATTCCCATGGTGCCGTCTCTGCATCGGCCCACATTTTGGGGGCTCGCCATGCCCCCCGCCCCCGTGGCATGTCAACATCACCGACATAAACAGGAGTCAGGCGGCCGTCTTTGCTAAGAAACGGCATTTTCAGCGTTACAGAGACGAAAGTGAAGGATAGGGCCAATCCTCAGATAACAGTGTGATGCAACACGCCGCAAATTCATCAAAGATGTTTAAACTTTCACGGCGGGTTCATCTACAAAGCCACAGCTTCTCGGTATATAAATATAAATGAAGCTATAAGGCTGATTAGCAGCGGTGCGAGGGGATTTTCAGAGTCCCTCATGTGTTCGGTGGCAGATTGATTGTACCTGTAGGGGTTTGTGGCCCACGCTGGGGACGGCGTGAAGCTCCACCTGTCCCATGGGGGAGCAGAGCGCTGATCTCTCGGGCACGGTCCTCGATGGCAGCTCTTAGCTCCCGTTGTTAACAGTGCCCTGTCTCTGCTCCCTCGCAGCCTTGCCAAAGCCGCCCGCCTCCCTGATGGTGACGGAGACCACGGCTACCAGCGTGACTCTAACCTGGGACTCAGGCAGCGCGGAGCCTGTCTCCTATTACATCGTCCAGTACAAGCCCAAGGTGTCGGACAATGGCTTCGAGGAGGTGGATGGCGTGGCCACCACACGCTACAGCATCGGCGGCCTCAGCCCCTACTCCGAGTACGAGTTCCGCGTCATGGCGGTGAACAATATCGGGCGCGGGCCGCCCAGTGACGCGGTGGAGGCGCGCACAGGTGAGCAGGCGCCCTCCTCGCCACCGCTGCACGTTCAGGCGCGTATGCTGAGCTCCAGCACCATGCTGGTGCAGTGGGAGCCACCAGAGGAGCCCAATGGGCAGATCCGCGGCTATCGCGTCTACTACACGCTGAGCCACAGCGCCCCCCTCAGCACCTGGCAGAAGCACAACACCGACGACAGCCGGCTAACAACCATCTCGGGGCTGCAGACAGACATGACCTACAGCATCCGGGTGCTAGGCTTCACCTCAGTGGGGGACGGGCCGCCCTCTGACGTGCTGCAGGTCAAAACCCAGCAGGGCGGTGAGTACCGGGCCGCGCCGCCTCCTCGCGGGCCAGTCGCGGATGGTAACATCCCAATGTACGCTGTCCACTCGCTGAGGGGCGATTCTCGGACTTTTTAAGGTGGGGAGCTATAATTTATTCAGGGAGGCCAACCTTACTGTCAGCCAATGAGTTGTTTTGGATCGGTGAGTGACAGGGGAGGGTGGCCAATCAGCTTTCAGTTTGGGCCAGTCCCCCTGTGGCCTCGCCCCTGCAACCACCAATCCTGGTTAAGGGACTGGAAGCCTGTCACGCTCAGAATGAGGAGGGCGGTTTCTCCCACTCATCCCTCCTCCTCCTCCTCCCTCCTTCCTCGCAGTCCCGGCCCAGCCGTCCAGCTTTGAGGCTGAGGCCGAGCTGGATACCCTCATCATGCTGACCTGGCTCTGGCCCGTCCAGGAGCCCATCACATGCTACGAGCTCACCTACTGGGAGGCCAACTCCGACACCAAGGTGGGTGTGTGGGGCCGCCGGACATGGAGGCACTGAGCAAACCCATCCGGCTGTACCCTTACCTCTCCCCTCACTGTGAGCAGTCTGCTGCAGTCCTGTCTAATTACTGATCAATATTACTTTGCACACTCAGACACTCACTGCCATTCTGCACATTTGTGCTGGCAGCTGCTTTGTAGGAATACTAATTATTTTTTTCCTGCGGGGACAGGAGTTGTATGCGAGTTGAAATAGTTTTCGGTCTGTTAGCTTCGCCTTGGGTGTGGGGCTCCTTGTCACCCTGGGGATGGCCTCTCCCCCCCTGTTGTCGATCCTCCGCCCTCCTCGCCTAGCTGGCTCCCTTTTGGTGTTACCTTCACCCACACCGTGAACTCCGCGTGGTCTCTTTCCAAGGAAATACTCCGCAGGTCCTGTCTTGTCCTCTGCAGGAAAAAACAAAGGTGTTTTGTTAAACGTGGAGTGATTCATGCATATTCTCTCTGCATTTCTACCATGATTTATTTTCGTTGTTTAATAATCGCATCACCTTTGACACTTGGCATCGCACAATGGAAGCGCTGTTAGCTTTGCGGAGAGTAATTACCCGTTACGAATGACACGGGGGAGGGTGGGCAGCCCGTCCGCTGCTGGCGTCCCGGTGAATGCCCGCCTGGGGGCGTCCACCGGGACCCTTCTGCTGTAATGGATGCCATCCTGCCGGACAGTAGCCCTTCCCAATCTGTATGGGGATGTTTGGTGCCCGTTTTGACACCCCCATTTCATATGCTGTTCGTTTTCTTGTCTCATAAATAATGCATCAGAACACAGGCCATGAAAACTGGATTAGAAGGGATGAAAACGGCAACCACAGGTGGAGAGCCCTGGGGACTCGTTCCCGTGTCTAACTGTCCAGCATGTCCCTTTCTGTCTCTTTCCCCAGATCCACGTGACCTTTAACCCTGCGGGGTCTTATGCCGTCGACGGCCTCAAACCAGACACCCTGTATAGATTCATGTTGGCAGCTCGCTCCGAAATGGGGTTAGGGGTCTACACCCAACCTGTCGAGGCCCGGACGGCGCAGTCCAGTAAGTGCCGTGCTCGTCCGCCCCCCAAGGAGCCCCCTCACCCCCCCCCATAACTCTGCTATCGCAGTCAGCAAAGGTTTTCTTTCACTTTCTTGAGTCTTTGTGGAATCTGCTCAATTAATCCCCCAGTCCTCTGAGTAAGGGCCGCCTCTGTTCACTGCCAGAGCCCTGAGGTACGTCGAGCGTGCGTGCGTGTCTGTCTGTCTGTCTGTCTGTCTGTCAGTCTGTGTGTGTGTGTGTGTGTGTGCGTGTGTGTGTGTGTGCGCGCGCGTGTGTGTGTGTGTGTCCGTGTGTTTCCTGCATCTCTCTGTTCTTCTGACCCTCACCAGTCACCCGATCAGACTGAGCACTGCCGTCTCATATACAAACAAATTATGGGCTGTCGCTGTCAGATCCAGGGGCTTAACCTGGCCGCCATTGCCTGTTGGCCAATTAACAGACGTTCCTCGTTCATCTCGAGTCGTCGTTCCTCACCTTCCCTGTGTCCTGGTTCTCCTACCCCCAAATGTGCGAGACCCGTGGTATAGTGCGTAACAGTGACATTCTCTTTAAAAGCGTGAACCGGCCTTATTATGTGTGGTAAATCCCTCCGAACAAGCAGGAAGGGCGCTGCCACGCCTCACCCCTTAATGGACTCCTGGCGGATCGCGACTCTCTGACACCACGGCTTGCTGGCACGGCTCTGCCCGCCGGATCCGCAGCAGTGAAATATGCATGAAGGCCCACAAAAGGAATCCATGTTTATTTTAAGCCATTTGTTTTACTTGTCACCCCCTGAGTCCACGCCGCGCCGGGTTCCCATAGGAACGCGGTCCCAAATCACTCTCCCGTTTCAGCTACTTATCCGCACACCTCTTGACAGAGTGAGTCACACTCCCCCAAGATGTGCCGATGTCACCGAGGCTCTTTCTCCGTGTCCTCTCCTGTCCGCCATCACCCCGTCTCCCTCTGTATATCTTTGCCTGTTTATCTCTATATTTACACTGAAAATGCCGCCCGCTCCTGCCTTCAAAGCGCGAAAGCTGCCGCTTAGCGGGTCTCCCTGGGCCTTTGCATGCCGCGCCCTGTCACCCGTCTTCTGCCCGCTTCTTCTCCAGGTCGCCACGTGGCTCGGGGCAGTCGTGCTCAGTCTGTACCCACTGCTCTGGATGCTGAACCCCACCCTCCGCCCCGCATGTATATGTGATTTCCTGTTATTTTATTATTATTTTTCACTCCCCCCATCGTGAAACGACACGTCTGCACCGTGGAGACTCGGTTAAAAAAGCCTGTGAACGTGACATGCTCCCAGAGCACAAACCCGCGAGGCGCAGTTACCGCTAAGTGATGCCTCTCTGCTCCCAGTGGGGGTGCCATCGGGCCCATAGGGGGCAGTAGTGGGTTTGTTTTTAACCAGATCTCAGCTCTCAGCAGCATAAGGTCACATTCTGGTCAGGCTCGGCAAATTGGCTTCAAATCAGTGACAGAATCAACGGCGACATTTGGGTCAAACCGGTTTCCCGGGCCAGAACAGACGGGCCCCCCCCCCCCCCCGTCACCCCTTGCCTGACCCCCCTTTGGTTGTTGCCTGCAGCGCCCTCCGCGCCTCCGCAGGAGGTACACCTGCTCAGCCTGAGCTCCACCAGCATCAAGGTGAGTTGGGTGGCCCCACCCGCCGACAGCCAGCACGGGGCCATCACGGCATACACCGTGGCGTATCGGGCCCCGCGGGGCGAGGACGCCCAGCGCCATGAGGTCATGGGCATCGCTGCTGACGCTGCCAGCTGTGTGCTGGAGGGCCTGGAGAAGTGGACCGAGTATGAGGTGTGGGTGCGAGCGCACACAGACGTGGGGCCCGGCCCCGAGAGCCCCGTCGCCCGCGTCCGCACCAACGAGGACGGTAGGTCCGCGGGCCATCCACCAGCCGCCTCTGGCCTGTGCCCTCGGCGCACAGGGTAACATGCAGCTTTCCAGCTCACTAACGGTTGACCTGTGGCGCCCATGATTGGTGGCAGGGGGGGATTTGGCTTCTCTGTGGCTGGTATTGGGAACGGCCAGTGGGGGGCGCTCACGGGAAGCGGCCTCGCGGAATGGGCTCCGGGACACCCCTGCGCCCTCTAGTGATCAGCTGTGAAAGCTGTCTTTCGTTCATCAACCACAGCTTTGTGGGCAGACAGTCTGACCTTTAGAAAATAAAAAAACAGCCAAATCCCGGCTCCTGAGAGGGGAGCGGCACCTCGCTGATAAGCTCGTGGATCCCGATGAAGTACATTTGCCACCCAAGCTGTCCGCTGGGCCGCTGTAATCGGCCGCTTCTCTCAGAGGCTCATGCCGCCACAAGGTCCAACAGACTAATCCTGGCTCTCTTCCTGCTCCTGGTTTTAACAGCTTGGCTCCTGGTCCTCAAGCATTAGCTGGCTTCTCTGTGGGGGGGGGGTGGGCTGCGGTTGCTTCTGAGGGCTCTCTCTCCGGGCTGGGAGCGGGCTGGGCCCACCTGGCTATGGGCTGTGTCCAGCATATGTTCTGGTTTCGTTAACTGTGCCCTGCTGAGCCGGCCTCTGACCATGGCTGCTTCGCTCAAACTCTCTCTCTCTCTCTCTCTCTCTCTTGCTCCCTTGCTCCTCCAGAAGGCTTTATTTCCACCTCTCCTTTCTCTCGGCTCTGCCCATCTCCGATCTACAGATCCGTTTCTTCCGTGTGGTTTTCCAGAGGCTCTAAATCCCTGCAGAATGTGCACCTGAGTCCTATTAGAACCTGACACCCAGAGCAGGACCCCCCCCCATGGGTTTGGTCAGGAGGCCCTGAAATGTAGCTGATGATTAGCGAAACACAGCATTTCACGGGGAGCGTCCCCCAATCCAAACAGAAGGGACCGATAACCCGCCCCAGCCCCCCCCCCCATCCCCAGCGGTC
>JAAGVU020000043.1:1527037-1541440 GCA_011763525.2 Mormyrus iriodes | reverse complement strand
TTTCATCTAGTAGGCCCAACCTGGTATTATCAGCTGATGCTGTCCCTCAAAGGTGGGAAGTTAGCATTTATAGTGGCACATTCTTGGGGGTGCAGTGGGGGCAGGAGGATTTCTGTCTGTGTAAATGCCGGGGGGGGGGGGCATTAATTATAGCAGCACATGAGGAGGTCTTCCAGCACGTGGGTCTGGTTTCCTCCCATTCCTGCTCTCCCTGCCGCCGTCTGCCAGTGTCCCACATGATTTATGGGCGTTTTCTTTGCTATCATTACATTTCGGTGAAAAAGCTAAGTGTGTTTGCTGCCGTCTTCTGCTCGCGTGCACATCACAGCAGAACGTGTCCCAGCCTCGCGAGCAGTTACGGCGTTCCATTCACAGGCTGGTTTCAGACAGCCGTGTTCCAGCCTGGTGAGGCTTTGTTTGAGCCGATCACCAGTCCCACCCAGAGCTTCCCACACCAGACCAGTTTCCCTAAATAATTGTCATTTAACAGGAGCAGAGCAGACAGAGCAATCAGTATTTTGGCAACGGGAGCCAGGGCTCACACTCGGGCATCCCGTTAGCCCGCAGAACCTGTCAGCCTCAGGTGCAGCGGCTCGACTAGCTGACCTGTCAAGTGGGAGGAGCTACAGTCCCACTGCCATGACTGGTTTGGAGTATGGCGCCGATTCAGTGGTCTTTTCTCTGATCCGGGGGGATTTTCCCAGCATGGCAAAATCCCACCCTGCGTTTGTTCTCCCACCATGGTCGCAGGGCAGCCGGGTCCTGCCGCGGTGTGTGCCAGGAGTTTCTCGGTCGGTGTTCGGGATGCCGGTAATACCGTATGGAGCGGGACCGGCGGGGGTATAATGGTGGTCTTTACGCAGGTGACTCACAGCCGTACAGAATAGACCCAGGACAGACTGACTCAGGTCACCATTCCAGACACTTCGAGCTGTTGGAATAAGCGTACCCACCTTATTGACACTGATTACAGTGCCTGATTTCCCCGCTTTGAGCCAGACGTTGGCTGAATAGGTGCATTCAGTGCGCTGCGGGCCCCACCATTAGGTTAGTTATAATGCTAGGATACCTTTGCAGGGAAAAGGGTTTGCAACAATGTAACATCTGGGGCATGGGGGTTAATGCCAAGTAACATGCAACTGTGTGACGCTTCTAATTGATGCGGCGATGGAAGGTCCACTACATAGATGAGGGGCTCAGCTCCGGATCGCTTACTCATGCCACGCCTGTCGGACTGTTTAGGCCAATGGAAAACCACACGAATACCCTTACCGTCTTCCCAGGTGTTGGAGAGATTTTTATCCAGCCAAGAAATGTCCGTTCCTTTTCAGAACGGAGCTGAGGTATTAATCCACAGCTCCCGAAACACGTTTCCTAAACGCAGCGCTACGTCTTCTGTATGCTGACGTGTTCATGTATCAGAGGACGAGAGCATTAAAATGGCCGTGCGGGGGTTGAGCATGCACTCTCGCTGAGGGCTTCTTGTCAGGGAAGTAGCATCTCCTACTCACTGTCTTGTTTCTGCCAACAGACACCGTCGCCATAGCCTTAGCAGGGCTCCGCAGCCAGACTGCTGGGGCTCCATCTACAGCATCTTTAATAGGAAGTCCTGCCTTGCATCTGACAAACGTAGCGTGGGTTCCCTAACCCTAACCCTAACCCAAACCCTAACCCTAACCCTAACCCTAACCCTAACCCTAACCCAAACGACATCCGACACTAGCTGAGCAACTTGATAGGAGCTACGATCGATTTTCATTAAAATATCTTTGAGAGGATATGCCGTGTCATGTGTTGAAGATGCCATCGGTTGGTGCTTTTCAATCATTTTGAGACAGCAGAGGAGCTGAGATGTACCACCATGTTTAACCCACAGTGCCCTTGACCTGCGCCCCACCCCACTTATCCCCCTGGCGCAAATCTTTGCTCTTTGTACCTTAGAAATGTGTCAAGGTGCCAGGGCTCAGGTGTTAGTTAGATTTAAAAATACACGGAGTGCACGCTCTCGCCATCTGCTCGACCTGCCGCATGCTTATTTTCATACATCCGCTATGGTGCGGATCTCTGTAAGTCGGAGTACTGGCTAACGGGAGCGTCCAGCCATTCCCGGGTGTGCTCTGATGGACAGGCCAAGGGGAGGAAAAATGGGGATGGTGTGAATGAGAAGGTGACCTCGGCTTCCCTCAAGACATCTGACAGCAATGGGCTCCTCAAGCCAGCCCCTGGCTATGCTGGGAATTGCAGACCCTACATGGGGAAAAGAGAATACTCACTCACGCTTTTGGACTTAGAGTGCCATGTTGGATTTGTAAATACCTTTTTATGGGAAGTTTGCCTTTCATTAGGGCAAGAAGGAGAGGAGGCACTTGCTTAAAGGGAACAGGAGGAGGTTCCCAGGGTACCAATGGAGAGCCTGGCATTTTCCATTTAAAGAGTGATGGAAGAACAAACCATCAGGACTAATAGACATCATCAGGAAGCTTAGAGAGATGGGCTCAAATGGAAGGCAGGAGGAGGCTCTGAAAATTGACCTGCACGGCATTGCATCAGTGGAAAACTGGTGAAGGAGCGTCTGTCTGACCTCCATGGCCTCCGGCTTGCTTTCCTCATCTCTTTAGTTTCTTTCACTCTTTCACCACAACTCTGTGTACCAGGAGTCACTCAGCAGATGCAGCGAGCAGACCAGGTGTCTATGAAACACAGAAATTGCCAGATGGTTTAATTTGCCTACACATTCATAGACCACGTTACTCTGTATATGAAGAGAAACCATGCAGCATTAATGACGTGCTCCAGGCCCAGCTACAGTCTTTGTGTGAGGCCTCTAAAGCCCTCCTCTCTTCCCTGTCTTCACATATCAGTCTATAGACCCCGGCCAGCAGTTCACGTGGGAGAACTCCAACCTCGAGGTGAACAAGCCAAAGAACCGCTATGCAAACGTCATCGCATACGACCACTCTCGGGTCATCCTCAGCTCCATCGATGGTGAGGAGGCCTAGATGGGAACCTCAAGATGCCACTGGCTAATGAGGTCCTTCCGTGATCTCGGTCAACTGGGATATGAAGTTAATTAGATGTTTCACTCTGTTTAGTTAAACTCGTTTTTTGTGACAATGCAAAGGTAGGGGGTAATGTCCCAGAGTCTCTGCTTCTTAGGCGTGCCAGGAAGTGACTACATCAACGCAAACTACATTGACGGCTACCGCAAGCAGAATGCCTACATCGCCACGCAGGGCCCGCTACCCGAGACGCTGAGTGACTTCTGGAGGATGGTGTGGGAACAGCGGGCCGCCACAATTGTGATGATGACCCGATTAGAAGAAAAGTCCAGGGTGAGTACCCATCATACATTTTTCACTCCTCCATAGTTTGTTTGGGGAAAACCTTGCTGTAATATCTGCAGACAGAGTGATTGTGTAGCTCAGAGGGTTAGACACTTCTGTGCTGAAGTATAGCAGGCCGTGGGCCATATTACCTTAGGCCCTTGAGCAAGATCATTAACCCCAACTGTTCCAGGGACATCGGTTAATCCTGCTCTCTGACGTAAGGCTTTTCTGCTTTGATCATCATTTTGGATGAAAGTCTCTGCTGAGTAAATGTAATCTTATTGTGTCAGAGCCACACAACTCTTTATACGAGGTTGGGTAATGCATCATATTGCATCTGCAAGACTCCTTTCAGTACCATGGAAATGTCATATGTGACCGAGGAGTGTATCCAAGAGCGGATTGCTTGTGCTGACCATGACCGTCGCTCCGCTACAGCACGTACATACCCCACATCTTATGTAAACGTGCTGTACTTCAGCTTCACATTCAGGACACAGAATTTTTTTTAGCGTGATTTGCCGAATGAAGCGGCAGGTCAAGAGGCCAGCTGTGAGTGGAGAGAGAAGTGAGGCGCAGGGAAAGGGCATGGGCTGGTCACCATTTCGCACCAGGGGCCGGTGCTCCCACTGCAGTCTTGTTTGAACTCTAACGTGTATCTGCATTTGTGGGAGCAGTTCAGTAGCGGCTTTCTCCCTGTTCCAAAGCAGGCCTGAAAGCTGAGGAATGCAATAGCACATTTATATTTCACACAAACAGTTTTCACCAGGGGAGGACGCCGCAGCTTGGGTGACCTCCACCTGGCACCCGCCTCATGTAGCTTTGTGTCGCAATCACTCCGGGTTTTGCAAGCGGATGGGGGGGGGGTATCTGCTGAGGAATTATGGGAGCAGGTGGCAGCCTGGTACGGTGCTGACGGTCCACTTCTCATGACCTTGCGTGTGTGTTTGCGTGGTCTGCTTACGCTACATGGCTCCCATGCACCCAAGGCCCTTGGGAGGCTCACATGTGGAAGGGGCAAGTGGAGGCCAGGGGGCATCCAAAGGCCTGTAGCCCCTCCTCTGGGGTTGGGGGGGGCGCCGCGTAACATGATACCCCCATCTGCTAATTCCCCAAGCCTTACTGAGAGCCTGCCAGCTGACCCAAACTCGGAAATGTAGGCGGCAAAGTGTGAGAAGTTCAGTCAGCCTGTCTCAGCCTCGGTTAGTCTGAGTCAGCCTCAGTCGGTCTCAAAAAGTCTCGGTCAGCCTCAGTCTTGGTGTCAGGTCTTCTTAAACACAAACACCCTCAACCCCCCCCCCCCCCACATTTTACTGATAGTCTGCATGTTCCGCAGGTCAAGTGTGACCAGTACTGGCCAGCCCGAGGCCCAGAGACCTATGGCATGATCCAGGTGACCATGCTGGATACGGTGGAGCTGGCCACCTACAGTGTACGCACCTTCGCCCTCTATAAGGTAAGAGTCCCGCTAGCTACATTCTGGATAGGGAATGATGGCTCCAGGCTCTTTAAAAGCCCTCCTCTCAGAGCGATATCACTCCAGGCCCAGTGTGCTGCGGGCATTAAAGTTCTAATACTTTCTCAAGCACTGCTTGAAAGCATTGAAAGACCCCTCCACGGTGCAGCAGAGATGTAGTGGTAAAGGACGGGGTTATGGTGCTCGAGTAGGGCGGCGCGGGGGGGGAGGGGGGTCGTGACTTTGCCTCCTGGCCACTGTGCTTTATATCAGCCACCTCAGTACACTTCTGGCTGTTTAAAATTGAAAGCCTGTGCTCCTTGCAAAGTGCATAAATAATGTAAGTGTCGATGGCGGGAGGGAGGGCTGGTGCTCAGGAGCATGCCACCGCGGACCCCTGTGGTCCCATCATCCGCTCCCACTGCACGCCTCATGTCGTTGCCACTAATGTGGAATGATCCCGGCCTATACACTTCACTCCCTGGGGCCCAGAGTCGGGCAGCAGCAAGCTCCTCTGTGCCTGTCCGATGTCCCTGAAAGCACGTCCCCGTTCTGCCTCCTTACACAGAACGGCTCCAGTGAGAAGAGGGAGGTCCGGCAGTTTCAGTTCGTGGCCTGGCCAGACCACGGTGTTCCAGAGTACCCCACGCCTATCCTGGCCTTCCTGCGCCGTGTCAAGGCATGCAACCCACCAGACGCCGGCCCCATGGTGGTGCACTGCAGGTAGCCATCTCTACTCCACATGCGGAGGTGCTGTGCTGTAGCTCGGTGATGTGTTCTAGCTGGAGGGAGTGGATGTCTTGGTGACCTTGCCAACCCCCCCGCCTCCAGCGCCGGTGTGGGTCGCACAGGCTGCCTGATCGTCATCGAGGCCATGCTAGAACGCATGAAGCACGAGAAGAGCGTGGACATCTATGGCCACGTGACGTGCATGCGGGCCCAGCGCAACTACATGGTACAAACAGAGGACCAGTACATCTTCATCCATGAGGCACTACTAGAGGCTGCCACCTGTGGAAACACTGAAGTCCCTGCCCGCAACCTCTACTCCCACATCCAGAAGCTCACCCAGGTCCCGACTGGGGAGACCGTCACCGCCATGGAGCTGGAGTTCAAGGTAGGCGAGGTGTCCTCAGCCATTGAGTTGGTTAGTTAGGCCTTGTGTGTCTGGAATTTTCTTTTTGATTTCATCAGCCAATTTTGCCCAGGCATATAGCAGAATTTATGTGTTCATTTGCTTACTTTGTCATCCAGAGAGTGCTTTTTAAATGAACTGTTCAGTGTGCTGATTCTAACAGTAGGGGGCAGCATTGCGACTGATGAAATCATTGAAATTAAATAAGTTTGTTTTTTGTTTTTTTTTACTGTTACTGCTTAACTAATTTTTTTTACATCCATGTGTGGTAACTTAAACAAGTGTAATAAATTGTTGCCAAAAACAGCAAAGAAGAGCCAGTTCTAGCAGTGTGGTCTGTGGCGGCTGCCATGTTTTGTAGCTTTGCGGCGGTGTGCAAAGTGAGCTAGAGGGAGTTATCCTGATCAGAGAAGGAGCATGACTGCGTCGGCTCAGAAACCCTGCCTCTCTCTCTGGGGGGGGGGGCGTGTCCGCGGAGAGGTTCTCCGAGGGTGAGCAATCCGTCCATCAGGCTAAGTGTGAGGTGAGAAGGGAGACCGGGGAGGCGGACAGCCCATCTGACAGCCCTGCAGATAAACCCCCTGGAGGTCTGGAAACGAGGGGGGGCGGTCAAGCTGTCGCCCCACTGGCCTGTGCTGCAGCCTGTCAACACACCACTCTAATCCTCTTTGGACCTAGAGGGGGTTTGCTCAACATCCAAAATTATAGGGATCAAATTTGTTTTGCAAGATGGGTGAGTATAAATCCAAAGAGAGAGCAGGACTGCCAGCAGGCTGCAGATCCGATTGGCTGGCCGGGCTGTATAGCAGCAGGCTGCAGATCCAATTGGCTGGTCGGTCTGGGTAGGAGCAGGCTGCAGATCCAATTTGCTGACCTTTTTTGATGTTGTTAGCTGTGTGTTTTTGCTATAGAACAATCACATGTGGACCTAGGCACAGGCGCGTGTATATTGCCGTGTGTCTGAGGGGTACGTGAAAGGCCCAGGAACTAAACTGCCTGCCCACATGTGCAAACTGGCTGGGTCAGTTTCGAATGGTGTGGTGGTGTAAGCAGGTGGGTGCAGGATTTTGCAGTAGGGTAGAACTCTGGGTTTTAGCCACAGTGATGGGTGACGTCGTGCAAGTTCTGAGGATCGGTTACAAAGTTCGGACTAATCGTCCCAGCCGCCCCCCCAGGTCAACACCAAGCCTCACCTGGCTCTCTCCTGCTTGCCCCTGCAGAGATTGGCCAACTCCAAAGCACATACCTCCAGGTTCATCAGTGCCAACCTCCCCTGCAACAAGTTCAAGAACCGGCTGGTGAACATCATGCCATTCGAGTCGACGCGGGTGTGCCTGCAGCCCATCCGCGGGGTGGAGGGCTCAGACTACATCAACGCCAGCTACATCGACGGTTATAGGTACGGCGCTGCGGGGTTGATGACATCAGATGGCAGCTGAAGTGAAACACTGATTAGCAGTGCTAAGTTAGCAATTAGTGGTATCTTGGTGTCTCTGGTGACCAGCGGCGGGCTCTGTTCGGTCTGCACTGTGGTTTTTCCAAACTGGCAGATGGGGCCACTTTCATCACCTCACAGGGGGGCAGTTTTTATTGGCCAGGGCAAAATGAAACGTCGAACACCTCCAAATACAGGAGCTCGCCTTGCGGTGACATGAAGGGCCGCGGCTCCGCACTGAATGTAAACTTATTAAAGGCCGGTCCTGAGGGCCCCCTTTATTAACGGGACACCTCAGGGGCCCCAGTGCAGCAATAGTTTTATCACCTGCTTGATACATTTTTCCTGTTTGTGGAGACGGATGATGGTCCCCTTACCGCCCCCTGCTTTATTCCCTTCAGCACAGGAAGTCCCGCCTCCTTTCCCACCCTCGTGTGTTCCAGATAGACCCAGTTAATGATCTCTCACCTGCACCACTTGAGGGTTTTTCCGGACCGAGGCGTTTGGCGGCCCAGCTTTGGGTTCCGTCCGAAACTCCACGGCACTTTCAGGCACACAAATTAGTGGGGAAGGGCAGAGGTGGACCGGGCCCTCTCCGGCAGACCCCCCATCTACCCGTCTGCCCACCTGCGCATTTGCACGCTGCCACCCGTGCTCTGCATCACATAACACACAGCCAGGCCTGCACAGTCATAGGTCATGGATTTTTAAAGGGAGGCAAGAAAAGAATAAAAAATGGGGGGAGATAATCCTCCAGCATTTCCTGATGGTTGCCCGTGGTCCTTCAGTGGTGGAGAGTTATTAGCCGGTGCTGACAGGCAGCGGGAGGGGCAGACCCGTTCGTGCGGCTTTGTGCTGAGCAGGCCCCACAGCTACCTTTAATCTCCCGGCTGCACGTTGGCCGCCCGGCAGCACCTTCATTAAGGCTCCTCCACAGCTTTACCAAGAAGAGCTACCGTGCCTCTCTTGTGTGAGGACACACTTCCCTCTGGTGGTGGCCAGCAGAAACTGCACCTGGCATCAGGGAAAGAGGAGGGCGTGGTGGAATGTGTTGGTCCAGGAAATGCTATTTCCGAGCTTTAGCGCAGCTTCGGTTGTAAAATGCAACACGCTGTGTTGGCTCTCAGCAAGGGCATCTGTTCACGCTGCAGGCTGTGTAGTGATTATGAATATGGTATTGGAACATGAAGGTTGATGGTTCTAGTCCAAGTAGGGGTGTTGCTGTTGAACCCCAAGCCATCATCTCTTGCCATGGAGGACTGAAGGGCCCCCATTCCCTGACTCTGCCGTTCCCTGCATCCTCAGGCAGCAGAAGGCCTACATCGCCACACAGGGCCCCCTGGCAGAGACCACTGAGGACTTCTGGAGGATGCTTTGGGAGCACAATTCCACCATCGTGGTGATGCTGACCAAGCTGAGGGAGATGGGTCGAGTGAGTGGACCGGGCAGGGTCATGGCCATTTTGCAATGACATTATTAATATTTTATGTACACTAACTTAGTGCTCACACTAGCTCAGTGCTAATGGTCAGTGCTCACGCTAGCTCACTGCTAATGGTCACTGCTTACACTAGCTCAGTGCTAATGGTCAGTGCTCACGCTAGCTCATTCTAATGGTCAGTGCTCACGCTAGCTCATTCTAATGGTCAGTGCTCACATTAGCTCAGTGCTAATGGTCAGTGCTCACGCTAGCTCATTCTAATGGTCAGTGCTCACGCTAGCTCAGTGCTACTGGTCAGTGCTCACGCTAGCTCATTCTAATGGTCAGTGCTCACGCTAGCTCATTCTAATGGTCAGTGCTCACGCTAGCTCAGTGCTAATTGTCAGTGCTCACGCTAGCTCAGTGCTAATGGTCAGTGCTCACGCTAGCTCATGCTAATGGTCAGTGCTCACGTTAGCTCAGTGCTAATGGTCAGTGCTCACGCTAGCTCATGCTAATGGTCAGTGCTCACGCTAGCTCATGCTAATGGTCAGTGCTCACGCTAGCTCATGCTAATGGTCAATGCTCACGCTAGCTCAGTACTAATACTTCAAATGTGCACCGGTGTTACTCCATGGTAGAGTGCCCTGACATGCTCAGAACCAGAGTGGCAGAGAAATGCTCACTGTTTGTCCCACTTTATCCCCTTGCAGGAGAAGTGCCATCAGTACTGGCCCGCAGAGCGCTCTGCCCGCTACCAGTACTTCGTGGTGGACCCCATGGCAGAGTACAACATGCCCCAGTACATTTTGAGGGAGTTCAAGGTCACCGATGCCAGGGTAGGTGGTGCCAGTCCCTCCCTTCCCACTGGTGTCCATATGTGTACATCGGCCCCGTTTAGCTACTTGGAAGCACTGTTTTTTCCCACGGTACAATAGGCCTCAGTGTTACAGTGCAGAAATGTGTTTTGATCAGCGGCAGACAACTTGGTGCTTTTCCCCATCGACCTCGAACAGGCAGCGACTCAATTCTCGTTACGGAATGCGTTACGTAGCACCAAGATGGCAGCCAGCTGTGCGGGACACCCCTGCATGTGTGCCACTGCTGCAGGTTCCTATTGTCAGATGCAGGTCCTTCACCTGCACAGGTTCCCCATCCACGAGCTGCAATTTTGTTTGGTATTTAAACGAAAGATCAGCCTGACATTTTCTCCTCCTTACTACATTTATTCATTGCTTTCTGCCCCGCTGTTTGTTTCCAAGATTCTGGCCGAATTTGGGAAGCTGAATGGGCAGCCGGTGAGCCACAAGGCACCGGAAAGCTGGCCATAAGCCTTCCATAAATAGATGGTTAACTTAAGACTTTCTGTAGCATGAGATGGGATACAATTAAATCGTCATCCTCCCTGAAGTCAGTGATCCGGGCTATAAGGCGTTGCCTGTTATGGGGATCAGGAGCCTTCCGAAGTGGGTGTTGAAGCTGTCTCACACTCTGCGTTCCCATTGGCTCATCAGGATGGCCAGTCCAGGACCATCCGGCAGTTCCAGTTCACCGATTGGCCTGAGCAGGGCGTGCCAAAAACCGGGGAGGGCTTCATTGATTTCATTGGCCAAGTGCACAAAACCAAGGAGCAATTTGGGCAGGATGGACCAATCACTGTGCACTGCAGGTAATGTACTGCCAGTCGCACTATGGTAAAGGTATGGTGACCTCAATATAAAGAGACTGTGTTTAGGGGAGTCAAGCTGAACGTAGGGCTCCTGTCGGCTGCATGTACATATTGTGTTCAGTGCTTAACACGTATACATGCTGTTCAGTGCTGGTGTGGGCAGGACCGGGGTCTTCATCACCCTGAGCATCGTGCTGGAGAGGATGAGATACGAAGGTGTGGTCGACCTCTTCCAGACGGTGAAGACACTACGTACCCAGCGGCCGGCCATGGTGCAGACAGAGGTATGCTGTGTGAGTGGGCATGGTCATATGAGAAAAGGGGTGGGGCCAGTCAAGCCAAACACAGCCGCCCGTCCCCATGATGCTGAGACATGACTCCTCTTCGTTTGTGACTCCTCTTTGTCTGTACGCAGGACCAGTACCAGCTGTGCTACCGGGCAGCTCTGGAGTACCTGGGCAGCTTTGACCACTATGCAACGTAACCACTCCTGGAAAGCCCCGGAATCCCTTCAGGAGTGCCAAGTGTTCCTTCTGAGCCATTTCCACCCACCTGATTCTGTACAGAGCTGCCAGAGGGGAGAGGGGGATGGGCATGCGGCAGATAGGACCGGCCAGCTGTCAATCAAGATGGTGCGCCTCCCCCTGGCTGGCACAGAGCTTTAAAAGAAAAAAAAAACACCTCCACAGAATCCAACAGCTGTGAGCGGCAGGCTGGTATGAACAGTACATGTGACGTCCCTCTCCTTCCTGTCCCTATTCAGCACAGCAAACCATCAGTTTGTTTTTTTTAACTATCATTATCATTTATATTATCATCATTGAAATAATATTTAGATTCACATTTTTTATAATCATTTAATATTTGTTATTTTCTTTATTCTTTGCATTTTTTTAATTTCTCTCCTCTCTGTAGGTTACTTTTAGCATAAGGGGACATGTATTTTAAACACGTCCCTGGATACTAATACTGGAGAAACCACTGTTTCCTAAGCTGCTGTCACTTTCATTACGTTTTATTTTTACCATGATTTTATTACACTCGTTCTTATTTTTCTTGTGTGTAACTTGGTCTTACCCAATGGAATGGGGGATAACTTTTATAAGTCTTTTCACTTCCAGGTACTTTATTAAAAAAAGGAGATGAATATTAGAAAACAAATAAAATCATGCCAGACCTCTAGTGTATAAATCCATTAGGAAAAGAGAAGTGAATTAACTGAAGATATCAGCTGTGTACAGACCCCGACTTTGTTCTCGATGGCTGTTAACTGTGATTTCACGCGCAAACATGGCTTACAGAAGCGCCGTCCCCCCCCCTGAGCATCAGCGATGGAAGCAGCAGAGTAGGCAGCAGCAAAACATGCCTAAAGAAGCCTTCCTGCCCATTCGGCCACAGTGTGGCTGACTACCAAAATTCATTGGTTGGGGGAGGGGGGGCGGGAGAGAGAGGCAAAGTAGGGACTGAAGCACAAACAGACAAATAACATCCACCTGTACAGCTAAAGGCCATCCAGCAGGGGGCGAGAGAAGCCTTGCACCCCTCAGATGGGCCTGGTATTATTTTTATAAATATATAAATATATACATGCATATATACATTTGTTGCTATCCTGCAACGACATTAAAAGTTGTTAAATATTCCACTCAATAATCTTCGATTCTCTCAGAAAATCTCAGCAAATGTGGGATCACAGCAAAAAAAAAGAGAGAGTGATTCTTCTCTCCGCTGAGTCTGTGTTAAAGGTGAAATATTCTAACTACTGTCACGCCGCCCGCCAAACCTGGAGGGCCACGCCTTCAGATGGAGCAGCCAATGGGCACGCAGCACACGGTGGAGGAATTCTACATGTAATCAACTGCATTTTGAGATGAGGGACTGAAATATCTATGAACCTTTCATTTCTACCTTGTGTATGCATAGTGCTGTAGGGTTCAATCTGTTGTATACACAGTCTGTTTTCTATTTGTTAATAAAAAGGAAAAACACTGAAAAAAAAAAAAAAACTCCTTGATGTTAATAAAGTTGAATAATTGGGTTTTGTACAACGTTCTTGTCACACTGCCCAGTGTTTCCCCACTTACCATCCTGCATTTCTGGCCGGGTCCATTTGGGAACGTACCCTCAGCAATACAGCCCGTGTACAGACATCTCCATGCTTTAGGGCTGCTAGTTAGGTGTCCCACCTCCCAGGACCATCCCCATGACATGGTGTGGGTGTGACATGTGACCTGGGGATCAGTGTGGGAATGGCCTGGGAGATTTTTTATGAAATGTGGGTGTGGCCATGAAAAAAATCTCTTTACGTAGTGTGGGAGTGGCCAGGGAAGCGTCTTACGTAGTGTGGGAGTGGCCAGGGGAGCTCTTTACGTAGTGTGGGAGTAGCCAGGGAAGCGTGTTATGTAGTGTGGGAGTGGCCAGGGGAGCTCTTTACGTAGTGTGGGAGTGGCCAGGGAAGCTCTTTACATAGTGTGGGAGTGGCCAGGGGAGCTCTTTACATAGTGTGGGAGTGGCCAGGGGAGCTCTTTACGTAGTGTGGGAGTGGCCAGGGGAGCGCTTTACGTAGTGTGAGAGTGGCCAGGGGAGCGCTTTACGTAGTGTGGGAGTGACCAGGGGAGCTCTTTACGTAGTGTGGGAGTGGCCAGGGAAGCGTGTTATGTAGTGTGGGAGTGGCCAGGGGAGCTCTTTACGTAGTGTGGGAGTGGCCAGGGGAGCTCTTTACATAGTGTGGGAATGGCCAGGGGAGCTCTTTACGTAGTGTGGGAGTGGCTAACGCTCAGATGCGGAGCATTAAAATACAAATTGTTTTAGACAGAAGAGGAGTTGAAGTAAATGAACCAGCAAATACCAGTAGAATCAGGCCTTTAAAGCTACAAAATAAATGACAGGAAAGAATCACTGGTACTACAGCACCGGAGTGGACAGGGCATCCGCAGCAGACTCACTCACGTGATTTTTCATGGGTCTTAGCGCACCTCACATGTTCACCTCCCCTCAGTCTCGGTTCTTCCTTTCCATGCTGTAAACGTCAGGGACATCGCTGTCAGTTCGGCGGACACAGCATCATTTTAGTGCTCTTCATGTATCTTCCCCAGTCATTTCACTGACATTAACTATCTTTTAATTACTGCCATCTCTTGCATAATGAATCTTATGTGGTGAACTAGTGAACCCAAAAGGCACAGCAAGGCTGATGTGTCCAAATATCACTGTGCTGTGAAAGACCTTCCTGGTCAACAAAAGTCAATTATTTGGAAAGCAAACAGCCCTTTCGAATTCTCCACTTGGTGCATTGGCTTGTTAACATGCCACACTGTTAAGCTGGGGCATTAAGAATGATTGTGTTTCCTCGCAACGCAAATTGAAAGTGTGTTTTTCCACTCTTCATTGCCTAAGGCCAGAAACTATTTTCTCCTATGATCATTGCTTTGAGACATCAACAAAGCTTTACGAGCAGACTCCACGCTTTGTGTTTGCCATGCCTGGCTTTTCCCTGCCATCTGCACTGGAAGTCGTAGTGCAGCTTGAGTTAGCAGTTGGCCACCTGCCCAGATGCAATGAGAGTGATCGGTCTCAAATACTCTTTTCCAAACATATTCATGGATCCTAAAATCATAGAAATTGTTAGACAAAGTGATGATAACTGTTCCTAATGATTAAAAAAGCTGAAATATTTGAATCAATGGAAAATATATTTTTCAATATACAAAAGCAATCCACTGTAGATGTGAAGAACCAACTTGCTTTAATATCAAAGATAATATTCAAACTGAGGAGTTATTTTGCAAAGTGTACTGTGGTGTTTCTTTCGTGGTGTGCTGGCACTGAATCTGGATGCAGGTACCTCACATTATAGAGACTGAGTAGGAATGAGACAAGATCATACCCTGGAGGATGGGCTCCCCCTTTGGGTCTGGTTAGGGTTAGGGCTTCCTCCGCCGGCCCCTGGAGGATGGGCTCCC
>JAAGVU020000043.1:1504310-1522454 GCA_011763525.2 Mormyrus iriodes | reverse complement strand
GGCCTCACCTGGCCTCACCCATCCTCACCCTGCTCTGTACCCCTCTGAACTTCGACTGCCTCCATTTCAGACCTGATGGCAAACACTCCTTTTGCCCCTGTGCCATATGTCCGCCCATCATTGCTGTGCCTTACAGTGACTGCTTGCCTCAGATATTCTGTGTGTGAACATTACTAGCTTGCTGGCACAGAAAAGGCCCCCAGACACCCACCTTGATTTTCCTCCAAACACGCTTCAGGTTCTGCAGCCCTCGCTATGTGGATTTTGACGAGCTGGAACGGAAATATTGGAAGAACCTGACCTTTAACCCCCCTATTTACGGTGCAGATGTGAACGGCACGCTCTATGACCCGGTGAGCGGCACTGGGGCTGTTCTGGGGGGTTAGAGACACATGCTTTGTATAAAGTTCAACTAACCATGTCAGTAGAAGCACTGGAGTTGAATTCTTGAAAATGAAAACATGACTATTTTGCTAATAAAAAGTATATAAATATATTACTTTGTTCAGTATACTGGGTTCTGTAATTGAAGGAAGTCACAAGGCTTGGTAATAAGCAGAGCCTGTCTATACCCACCTTCATGTGTCAGGACGTATCCGAATGGAACATCGGCCACCTGAACACCATCCTGGACACAGTGGAGAGGGACAGTGGCATCACGATCGAGGGGGTGAACACGCCCTATCTCTACTTCGGCATGTGGAAGACCAGTTTCGCCTGGCATACGGAGGACATGGACCTCTACAGCATCAGCTACCTGCACTTCGGGGAGCCCAAGTCCTGGTACCCAGTGGTTTTATTTTTAACTGTGTCACCTGACCTTCCAACAAATTGCTTAGAGGACTGTGTCTCTCTGCCTGTTTTCTCATTTTGTTAGCATAAAAAGTCACATCTGTGTGTGTTTTTAATGATCGTCTTTATGTATTGGCCTCCATGAAGGACGTCTAAAAGCTTATATTTTGATAAATATCTAAAGGTAGTCATGGCGACTCATACATGTACACCCCGCAGGTACTGTGTCCCCCCAGAGCACGGCAAACGACTTGAGCGTCTAGCTAAAGGTGAGATGCAGATTGCGGACGCTCCAGCCGAACTTCTACTCTCTCGGTGTGGAGGACAGCGAATCCTCGCATCTTTAACGGGAGCTGTGCTCTTACTGTCCACCGGCAGGTTTTTTCCCCGGAAGCTCCCAGAACTGCGAGGCGTTTCTCCGGCACAAGATGACATTGATCTCGCCGTCCATCCTGAGGAAGTATGGCATTCCGTTTGAAAAGGTAAGTCCGGCCCAGCCGGGATGGCTCCTTGTGCCATTTTGCTTGTCTGCAAACACCGGGGCGCCGGAATCTCACAGCATGGTGACCGGTGTGTCCTCCTCAGATCACACAGGAGGCCGGCCAGTTCATGGTCACCTTCCCCTACGGCTACCATGCTGGCTTCAACCATGGTTTCAACTGTGCCGAGTCCACCAACTTTGCCACGCAGCGCTGGATCGAGTACGGGAAGCAGGCTATTCTGGTAAGCGCTGTGCCTGTTCTCAACCAATTTTTCTGAGACTTACCTCATCGCTTTTTTTTAATTTACATTTTGAAGCAAAGCTGTGTTGAACTACTCGATTCGTATGTGTCGGGACTCCGTTGCTGTAGCTGTTAACCGCTGGGTGGACTCCGTGTCTGAGTGCTGTCCCGTTTGCCGCACAGTGCTCCTGCAGGAAGGACATGGTGAAGATCTCCATGGATGTGTTTGTGCGCAAGTTCCAGCCTGAGCGCTACAAGCTGTGGAAGGCAGGCAAGGACATTGTGCCCATCGACCACTCCAAGCCCACACCGGAAGCTGCGGAGTTCCTGGGCAGTGAGGGCCAGCCAGGCGGCAGGGCCCAGTACGGAGAAGAGGGTAGCAGCGCAGAGGAGGAGAACAAGGGGTGTGTCTCCAGAAGCCTCATCATCTCCTGTCATGTTTCTGGCAGACTCAACAGGCTATTTTCTAAATGAGAGGCCTCGTAATGTGGGTGTTTGGCCCAGAATCACGCCGTTGGAGGCCAGTCTAATGGATTTTGTGTTTTTATTCTCCTCGCTTGTCTTTGAGTGTTTGTGACTATAGTCCTCTGTGGGCAGGAAGCTGAGCTGAGAAATAAATGTCTGCTTTTAATCTCCCCGGACAGGCTGCTAAATGCAGAGCGCCGTCTCTGGCGCGTCCCTGAAGTCTTGCTTTTGTTCACGTTTCCGTTCTTTGGCCTTTTTCTTAATGCTCAGCCTCTCCAAGCAGAGGATAGGGACCAAGCGACACAGGGTGTGCCTGGAGGTCCCTGAGGAAGTCCTCCAGAGGGAGCAGGGCATGGAGCACGAAGGTGGACGGGCCTGGCTGTCTCCCGCAGCTGGGGGCCCGGCATCGCAGGACGGTGAGGGAGCCGGACGTGCGTTGTGCTGCTCTGTACTGTTACTGTTAAGCTGCAACTGTGAACAGCGGCATCCTGGCGTTATCTTATTTTCCAAAATGATGTTAGGCAGCCATTTGCATCTGGGCTGTCCAGGACTTGCGTTTCGTTTCCTGTAGGCTTTTGTAATTGGCTGCAGCAATCTCCATGTTTGAGCCAATCAGAGGCTGGCAGCTAGTAACTGTCGTGGCGCTGTTGCAGGCCTGCCGGAGTGTTCCCCCGGATACGGGGCCGAGGGGCTCTGCTTCCTGCAGGTTCTTCCGGGTGACTGCACCCTTGCTGAGGAGTGTGACGACGGGCCCCCCCGAGAGCATCCAGATGCTCTGCCCCCGCTGTCTCGTACCCCTAGCCACTGCTCTGCCATAGCCGGCCCCAGTGGGGGGCCCCGGCCCTCCCCCAAACCGGGCGTGGCCAGTCTGCTTGTCCACAGGGCCCTGAGTCCGTCCGACGCCCTGCACGTCCACAGCTACGCCAAAGGCGACTACAGCACGGCCCCGGCCCCCAGCAGGGAAGACAGGGCGGTGCTGGGTGCGGACAGCACCCTGTCTGACGGCGAGAAGGTCAGTCTGCGGCCAGCCGTCTGTGTTCCCTCGCTGTGCAGTGCGTGAGCATGTCAAGGGATGAGAGTGTCACCATGGCTACAGCTTTGATGTCATGGAAACTGACCTGGTTTTGAACTAGACACAAGCTCTGCCCCACTTGCACACAGTAATCGTGGTCCTGAAACTTTATATGCTGTTATGGGGCACAGAAAGGCCACACCTGCCCCCTCTTTTCAGAAGAGTAAGCTGGTGAATGCGGGCCGTGGGGGCCAGGTGGCAGATTTTAATAATCATTGTCAGGGGCCAAAGTCGTAATCCCCACAGATAGATAAGTCTGATGAATGAATGTCATTTCATTTTTCCTGCAGTCTGCATGGTAGGCCAATATGCTGTCTAACATCGCCGGTGCTGGCAGGATAACATTGCGTTGTTTTTTATTCTGAGGAAAATGAGAAATGGACCTGCTGACCAGGTTTAATAATGAATTATAAACATGTTGCGGGTTGTATAAGTAAAATATAAATAAAAAGCTGTGTCCTGTTTTGATCGTGATCGATCCCCCAATAACTAATAAATAACTAACAAAACTACTTGTTCATCCTCCATTGTTTTGGCGTGATGGCGTAGTTTCGTATGAAATCATTCTCGCAGTTTAACTATTGAGCTTTTTGCGTCTCCCATGCTTATTCAGCATAAAGCTCCCGCTTCCCGTTGTGTGGTGTGAAAGCGACACATGAAAGTGGCCGGGAGCCACAAAACTCCCCAGTCAGGACAGCCCAGGAAATTGTAACCAGGAAACAGGTTATTGAGCTTTCGTGTGAAAACGCCCTGTAATATAGACGCAGTAATGGAATGCTCTGTCCACTAGGGGGCAGATGAGGAGGCAGAGAACAAGAGCATGCAGAGTAAGCGACAGCCTCTCAGCAAGCTTCCACGCCTCCATCCACTTCTCAGGGACTGCATTAGTGACGAGGGTGAGTGCTGGCTCCTGATTGGTCACTCTGCATTGTGTGTGTGCGCTTATTGGACGACGTGTCTGCACTGCTACACCCTGAGGGCTCTGCTTACACATAGCATTTACATTATTATTATCATCAAGCAGATGTAGGACCTGTGTTTCTTGATTACCTCTAGTGAGGCAAACTGTGTAAAGTTTGCCAGACAAACCACACGCGATCTCTTTTTTTACAGTTTATATACATTTATAACCTGCTCTCAAGTCAGACCCTTGCCTGTAGACTTGCGTATCCTGCTTGCAAAGAACAAGTTTGGATATGAAGCATTTGTGGTTTAGTCATGTGTTTCTGTCAATCATTCAGCTGGGCTCTTGTGCGCCGCTGTGTGTCTCCAGAATCAGATGAGCTGCTTCTCTCTCTGATCCTCTGTGGGTCATCATGTCCATTTGGGTTAGAGAATGTCCCTAAGTAGCTTCTGAACCCCAAATGATCGTGAGCTGCGATGAGCCAAGGGTAGCCTTAGTGAATGTCACGTCAGGGTTCATGGTAAAAGCGTTTTGGTTAGCACAGGAACTTGTTCAGAACAGTTCTTACATGAAGATTACATATTCAGATTTTTAGAAAATACACACTGCCCTTACTTTAATCTGTGCAGTGTAGCAGTCATTGTTTTAAGTAAATACGGGCGTGTCTAAACCAGGGATGGGCAGCTGGCAGCAGAGCGCGTTTGGCTATGGAATGCCAAAATACTCAAAATTATATAATGTATTATTTTTAAATAATTCAATTAATTATTTTCTAATGACGTTGATTAGACATAAATGTTTTTTACAGAATTCGTAGAATAGTTGTAATTATATTTCACATTTTATACTTCAGCTTCTCATACTGACGTATTTTCGAGTGACGCCTTTGTGAACCGGCTTATCTCGCTGTGCCGCTTTCAGTAGTGGTGTGCTCTGTCATTAACAGTGAGGGATGCTTTTAATAAACCCGCTCGCTGTGCACAAGTATTAGAGTACGTTTTGAAAACGAACTCGCAAAGACCTCTTTGACATGAACACTAGCACGTTCTGCTGCCTGACCACTAGGAGGAGCTGGAAATTGGTTACCGGGTGAAGTGTAAGATATTAGGGGTGTGCCAAGTGTCCGGCTGAAATGAGTATCCGCTACGAATCCGAAAGCGACCTGCCCACTGAGCGTCTTCATCACCTCTTTCCTTTTCTGTAGTGTGTCTTTCGGTTAGACGAAGGCTTGGGTATTTTGGGTATACCGCAGCAAAATTAGGTACCGCCCAAGCCTACTTCAACAGTACCTTTACTTTCTGCAGTTTGTGTTGCATGTACTATTTCTGCCTTACCTGCATATTAAGCTTTATTGTGTTTTCAATAACACATATATGCTGATTTAAGATGTCAAAGCTATATATGTCCCTATAGATAGCTGTAGTGTTTGGTTCTAAAGATGTTACATTACAAAATAAACACTGCAGTGTAAAAATGTTCAGTTGTTTTAATATTGCTTGCATGTGCTGGGCCAATGCCGGAATGGCTAATCGAGATACAGATGGTGTCCCCATCATAGCTGATAGGAAATCCGATAGCCCGACAAGACTGAAGCTGTCTATACCTGGTCTTGACTGTCTCGCTGCCCCCTACAGAGTTGCAGGAGCAAACGGCTGAAGATGACGAGGACGTCCAGGAGTCTGAAGCCTGGGCCAAGCCACTGGCTCAGCTGTGGCAGAATCGTCCTCACAGCCTCAAAGCAGAGAAAGAACACAACCAGCGAATGGGCCGTCAGGCCCCCTACTGCGCCATCTGCATGCTCTTTCAGACATATCAGCAGGTGCGGCAGCGCTTCACCCAACAGCGTGCTAAACGCTAAGGCTAAGTCCTGACGTTAGACAGAGCGGAAGGCGTGGCAGGGTCTTCTCTGCTGGCGGGTTTAGTAATGTGTGATCTTGTGTCCAGTCTGAGTTTGACTGCAGCAGCCAAAAGCCCCCAGAAGCTGATGGCAAGTGGCCAAGGTCCAAGCCCCTGATCCCAGAGATGTGCTTCACCAGCACCAACACCTCGGAGGTGCACATCTCCACGCCTTACATGGAGGAGGACAACACCAGTCTGCTTGTTAGCTGCTCCCAATGTAGCGTCCGTGTGCACACCAGTGAGTACCTGGCACACATCTTCAGTTATTCTGGATTGTTTTAGTTCAGTTTACTCCTCTCCCTCCCTCCAATTTTGAGAGCCATTTTCTCAGTCCGTGTCTCACTGTATCGCCAGAGTGTCTTTGCTGTATTTCGTGTAAACAGACCCGCCGAACAGTGCTGTTCTGAGGTACCCAGCAGCGGAAATGTACTCTTCCTGCAGGGTGGGGAAACGAAAGTCGCTCTGTGGCTGTAATTCAAAAGCGTGCAAGATTCATGCTGTGAATATGCTGGCCCAAGTCAGCGTGGGTGCGGAGGCCGTTGAGATCAAACCGAAAGATGCAGAAATGCATCAGGCATGAGGACTGAGCCTCGTCAGCCGTGTTTACCGGCTGTCACCGGCTTTCGGTGAAAATTGCAAGGATTTCAGCAAATACTGGAAAAGTTACTGTGTATGACAACAACAGGAGGCGTGCTGGTGTGTTTGTAGTGCTAACAGCGAACCCTGCGGTACCAATGAATGGCCTCCAGCTCAGTGACCTCCGCGGCCCTGCCCTGAGCGCTGTCCATACAGCCATTGAAAGTTCAGGAGTTGAATCTAAACCCGCTGTAAATGTGAGATAAACCTGCTTACTAAACAACCCTGTGCCCTTGCCACCCTGAACAGCATTAGCAAGTGATGGAATGGACTGGATTGGAATGGATGGATGGATGGATGGAATTAATTGGTTGGAATGGATTGATGGATGGATGGAAGGAATGAAATGTCAGTTTTTGCATTAGCTGGATGCCAAAATATAAACAGCAGAAGGGAAACCAGAAATGTGTCCTTTTGTCTGTCTGTGCCTATGTGTGTATCTGCCTGTATGTATGTATGTATGTAATGTAAACTGTGTATATTTAGTTATTAGTTTGATGGCATTTCGCCTGTTGCCCTGTGGCCGGTCAGCCAGCGTGTACCTCCTCCTCTCCATAGGCTGTTATGGTGTTCCCCGTGAGAAAGTGTCCGACGCCTGGAGATGTGCTCGCTGTGAGGCCAATGCCGTGACTGAGGTCAGACCACCCCTGTCCCACACACGTCCCACACACGTCCCATACACATCCCAGTCCTGTTTGTTTCTTTTGGGCCAACAGGGGGAGATAACACCTGAGTTGTCAAGCTTGGATTGTTGATTTTTTTTTTCTTCCCCCTGCAGGACTGTTGTTTGTGCTCTTTAAGAGGGGGAGCGTTACAGAGAGCAAACAATGACAAGTGAGTAGGTCACAGTGAGAGCACGGCTGCACACTAAGGAAGTCAGCTCCTCTGTTTGCTACAAAAACCTGTTTCGTTGTTATTTTGGGGGAAGTGGGCAGATGTGGATTTCTATGTTGGTGTTCTTCTGTGTCTCTGGAAAACGGGAGTAACTGGTTTGAAAGTAAATGAGGTTAACAGATTATCAGTGAAACAAAGGCAGTCGCACAGATCCTGACCAGGCGCTGTTCCGCTCCACAGGTGGGTCCATGTCCTCTGTGCAGTCGCCGTTCTGGAGGCTCGCTTCCTCAACCTGGTGGAGCGCAGACCCGTGGACCTCAGTGGGATCCCCCTGCAGCGGTTTAAGCTGGTGAGCCGGGTCTGGGCGTAAATGTAAGCCTGTCAGCATGCCAGGCAAACCTGAGTCTGTGTATGCCTGTCGGGGCTGGTTTAACTCCCCGCTGCCCCGCACCAGAAATGCCTCTACTGTAAGAAGCGCATGAAGCGGGCCGTCGGTTGCTGTGTGCAGTGCTCGCACGGCCGCTGCTCCACTTCCTTCCACGCCACCTGCGCTCAGGCCGCCGGTGTCCTCATGCAGCCTGACGACTGGCCCTTCGTCGTCTACGTCACCTGCTGGCGGCACAAGGGTCCGGGACACGGAGAGGTAGGCGGGCTCCTGCCAGAGACAGGTGCGGCGCCGTGCAGCGGTGCTCCGGGGGTGACCGACCCGCTCCCTCCCTCCCTTGCTGTCCAGCGAAACAGGGCAAGCCTGCGGGAGCTGGAGGCCGGGCAGAAGGTGATCTGCAAGCACAAGAATGGGCGCTACTACCAGTGCGAGGTTGTGCAGCAGACTAAGGCCACCTTCTACGAGGTCATCTTCGACGATGGATCCTTCAGCGACAACCTCTTTCCCGAGGACATTGTGGTGAGTTCTTCATCACCTGCCCCCTCCCCCATGTACAGCGCTGTGTAGCATGCACATGTCACCCTGCCACAGAACCGCGACTGCGTGCAGCTGGGCCCGCCTGCGGAGGGGGACGTGGTTCAGGTGCGCTGGACTGACGGCCTGGTCTATGGAGCCAAGTTTGTGGCTGCACACGTGATCCCGATGTACCAGGTGCGTGTGCAGTGCGTGTGCGGGGGCTTGTGGTTTTGCATGTTGATTTCCGGGTCAGATTCCTGATCGATCACTCGGCGCAGGTGGAGTTCGAGGACGCGTCCCAGCTGACCGCCAAGCGTGATGATGTCTACACGTTGGACGAGGAGCTGCCGAAACGGGTCCGGACACGCCTGGTGAGCGAGAACGAGCCGGAAGCCAGCTGGTGTGGCTTTAGGTGGTGCTGTTAGTGTGACGGCAGTAGCGAGGGCCGTAGTGCTGTAATCGAGGTCTCTGGGAGTTCTCGGTGGGCCCTGACTTGACGTGCTGATGAAGGTGTTTTGGCTCTGCTGCAGTCGGTGGCCTCGGACATGCGGTTTGACGGCATCTTCACTGAGAAGGAGGTGAAGCGGGACTCCAAGAGGCAGCGGGTCATCAACTCCCGCTATCGGGGTGATTACATCGAGCCAGTGATCTACAGAGCCATCATGGAGTGACAACCCTCCCCACGCCTAGCAGCCTCCAGCCACAGTCATACCAGCACTTGTGCTCACTGTACAATATTTAACTTATGAAGTGACTGAGCAGATTTATCGGCAGCGGCGGCCCGTGGTGGAACGATCCCCTGACCCCCCTGTAACAGAAGAAGTGGAACAGTCCGCAGGCCTAGACCTGTGATCAGCTCAACCAGTACCGTTCAGCTGGTATGACTGGTGTAGTGCAGCTCTCGAAAATGCCAGCTTTTCAAAGACTTAACAGACATGGTAGAAAGGGATGTGGGCATTCCCCTCGCACTTCCCAGCATGCCTTGTGCCGCTCAGTGGCTGTGCGCTTCCTCTGCTGGTTCACGTCCTCTTGGGACTTCAGATGCTGCTGGGTGTCTAAATGCCATTCTGCTCGGTGACACAGAGTCGTCCTCAAAACAGGGAGCATCCTTTGTGAACCTGGCCTTCACGAAGTGCTTTACAGTCTGGCAATACCTTACTTTAACTTCTAATATTCAAAGTGTGATTTTAGCCAACAGCCGGATCGGTTTTCTCATGAAGATCCGATGGGTGGAGCCAAGCCTCACTCTCCAGGGCTCCCATTTTACCCATCCTTTGGTTTATTGATCTTTATGTCAAAGTTTTCCATTGAAATACTCACTTAATTTAAGCTTGTTTATAAATTATTATTTTTACAGTAGCTTATTAGCATTACAGTTTTGTTCAAACCCAAAATGTATCTATATTTGTTATTCAAATGGGTCTGTCTGCGCTGTGTATTTTTGCATTACTGGGTGAGGGTTATTTGGCGTGGTGATGAGTCGGTCTGGCCCGGCTCCCACTCCTCACCCAGCTGCTTTTCCGGAAGGATCTGCTCTCTGGGACTGCCGCCTTCAAAGATCCCTCCTGCCCTAGGGTGGTCGTCTTCAAAATGGCACATTTGATAGACATCTAGTGCAGCGCGGCCTGGTGAATACTGGGCACTCTCTGCGACCCTGCAGCGGTCCCTATGGAAACCATGCCTGTTGCACGTGGCTCCAAGCTGGACCAAGGAAGCCAGGAACTCCGGTACTGTAGCGGCCCACATGCAGTCTGTTTTCAGCAGCAGAGGCTCCGATCAGCTCAGGTGTGGAGAGCTCTGGGCAGAACCATTAGGAATGGAATGTGTGTGTGTTACTTTACTGAAAAAAATACATTATTTTCTAAATTTTTTTCCAGGTTCTGTTGTTGTGGACATCCTGTGTAGTATGTTCTTTCTGGGTAGAAATGTGTGTATCGAACCTGTCAGTAGAGCCTCTGAAATGGACATGGTCTTTGGCGTACCCCACATGGTCCTCTCCACTGCGTCGTGTGACCAGACACGCTCTCTACCACCTTCCAGCCCAACCCCAGGCTCTGCTGGTTTTCTGGTCGCAGTCCGCTCATGGCTTCAGTAAAACATTCGGGGTGAAGCACCCACCGTCTGAAGTCTCGTTTCTGTCTCTTGGCGGCCTTGTCCCAGCGTCACCTGTTCATGGTCGGCTTTCATGAGCCCGCACGCCTGCATGCTGCCTATTAATTTTAAGGGGCTTTTCCACCCAAGTTCCGGAACCTGGGAACTTGCTTATAAAGGGTTCATGTGAATGAAAAAGGTGAGAGGCGCACATTTATACCAATATTTTGGGAATTGTAAAGAAAAACTCATCCTGAAAAAGTTTGCACAATTAGCCCTAAGATTGGCCCTGACCCGAGAGATGCTATAATGTGCCATTTCTGCAAGGTGCCCCCGCGCTATAATGTGCCGTCTCTGCAAGGTGCCCACGCGCATCTCAGTGTGAAATGCACCCCGTTAGAGCAGTTTTAATGGGATGTGGCTATTAAAACAACGATGCTGGTTTCTAAGATTTCGGCATAAAAGGTGGGTGGCTGATAGCGGCTCTCGGCAGGTCTGGTCCTTGGTGAAAGGCGGCCGTGTATTCAGCTGCTTTTAATCTTGACATGGTGCTTTGAAAAATAAGATACCACCATATTGCGATTGGGACTGGTCAGGGGGCCAGGTAGGACATGGAGAAGGTGCCCCCTCTCCTTCCATGAACAAATAAAAGCCAAGGTACTTGGAAGAATCATTCATGATCCCTGTAGCACCTGCAAATATAAATGACACTTTCAGCCTCTGCGATGGGTTGGGGTCCCGCCCTGGGCTATTCCCTGCTTTGTGCCCATAGCTTCTAGGATAGGCTGCCTAAGGACCAGCGGTATAGAAGATGGATGGATGGACGGACGGACTGACTCAGGGTAGACGCTAACCCAAGCACGCGCACCACCACGGTAAAACAGCACATTACAACACTTTACATATTACAACTAGCAATGTGCATCTCCATCACTGAGGCCAATGTGATGCACATATCGATGCATTAAAGATACATATGAAAGGACTACTAATGCAGTACGATATGTTTTACCCCTTTTGTGATGCAGTACGATTCAACGTGATACGACGTGGTGCAGAAGAATATAACACTATGCAGTTCAATATGGTACAGATGGTTTGAACTCAATCTAAATGTAAAATTACTGGTCAAATTTCTAAATAATAGAATAGGGCCTCTACTAATAATTACATATTAATAAATCGGATTTTACTGATGTGAAGATGTTAGAAACGAGGCAATATTCCCAAAGTGTGTCCGACCCGCCCTTTTTAATCGGGGAAATCGCATCGTGAACTTTTATGCTAGTGCTCCGATGAGGATCGGTGAATCTTACCATCCCTCATTACAACATTACACACTTACTATTTGAAGCATAAATACGCACATTAAATTACAGACTAGATCACATCAAATGGCGTGGTGTAGGCCATGCCGGTGCGGGAATACTCTTTGCTGACTGGCCCCACAGCGTCAGAACATGTGATATAAATAAAAGATCAAAAGAAGAATTAATCATCACAGTAATGATGAACTAAAACCCGCGTTTGTTTACAACCTAATATGGTTACATATCTGTAGCAATTAACACGCCTATAGTTGCAGTAACTATTTATAGCCCGTCCTGAATTTCAAGGTAAAAGCACCTTAGATGCCACAGGTAGGGTGTCACGTCCTGCCTGCCATGCCCACCTGACCATCCTGTCTCCTCCCTGGTGTGACCCTAACAAGCCACGCCCATTACTCGTTTGTCTCGCCTCTCGTTCCTAACCCTCCTGTTAATCACTCCCAGCTGCCTCTCGTTAGCTCCCTCGTTAGTGCTTCCCAGTCCCATCATTGACGTTGAGCCATCTTGTGCCCTTTCTTGTTCCACTCCTGTTTTTGATCTTTTTGACCTTTGAAACCTGTTTGTTTCGCTAAAACCCCTTTTGTTTCACCGCGATGCCTGCCCTTGAGTCCTTCATGCCGCGAGCTTATCTCAGTGCCACTGATATCACTTATTCTTGTAGCTGCTAACAGAGTTAAGCACAGACTGAATGGGCTCTAACCACAACAATGATCAGTGTGTGTGTCTGCCTGTGTACTGGACATCAAAAGTCTGTGAGTAAAAACTGCTTGGCTTGCTTTTGTTAAAACATATTACAGCTGGAAAACTGAACACCAAATATGAGGCTAACTTTACCGTGGCACGAGTTGTGTATATGAAGGAATGTGATTGGTCTAGGCTCATATCTCGTAAGTATCTAGGCAAATCAAGTCTTTATTTATGTAGCACATTAAAAAGACAGTAGGTGTCGGCCGAAACGCTGCACGGCATTGTAAACTAAGGTAAGACAAACATTTAAATGAAAAGAGGAAGTAAAAAGCAAAAACTATAAATAATTTAAAACAGAAGATGATAAAATAAAGAACTAGTAGATTAAAAAGCAATAAGTGGAAAAACACAACTGACTGATAGCAAAACAAAAACTGAGGCAGAATTATAGCAATACCATGGGGGAGGGGGCGGTGCTGGCTAGGCATGGCAGTGTTACAGTAGTACCATAGATTTGTCGACTGCGGGGCGCTAGTGGTACATTTTGCTGACCGGGGCCAGACGCCTGGAGCTGCTGTCAGACAGGCGGCACTCCGGGGGGAGGCAAGATGTCTGCCTGTGGCTGTTCCTGTTCGCAGTTTGCTTTTCAGGTCAGCGTACGAATCAAAATACTGCAGCTTTTGAGGTCACCATACGAATTTAAAAATGCAGCTTTTTGGGTCAGCATACAAATCAAAATACATTTTTATGAAAATTAATTGCTTGTGCAGTTATACTAAATGTTATACATTGTAATATTGAAATGGGGAACGTGATATGTTTCATTCAGCCGGATTGTGCAGATGAAGAAATCTGCTTAACTGGAGCATGTTGCCTTAGAAAACCATTCATCTGAAACGGGACCGCTGTGCTATAAAGTGGAGTGTGCTCTTATCGGGGATGCGGCTATGCTGAATGGACTGAATCGCAAAACGTACTGGGCAGAAAAGGGGTGAAATATAGCATAGTTAATCATAACAGGCACTGCCTTGGCATCTTGTCTTCCACAGGGGTCTTCACCATTGTTCTGGCAGAAGAAACTTGTGGGAGACTTGCTAACTTAAACCCCAGCCTTCCATGCAACACCCTGGTTTGACAGGCACCTTCCGGTCTGCTCATGGCGACCTGCTCGCACACATCCATGGCATGACGTTGCTGGAGCCCTTTGGTGATGGGAGCTGCTGCTGCTGCACGGGCTGAGGGCTTCTGCAAAGCTAGGCACTGGTACAGGGCAGAAGGCTGTGAAACTGACAGAGGGGATTTATAATACGAAGCAGAAGCTTTGAAATGGGGGCCTCTGTAAGAAGAGTGTATGGAAAACCACTCAAAGCAAAAGTGTGACCCCCCCAAAGCACAATATGTCTGCATACTCCTCTCCTTTCACGTGCCTCCCCAGTCCATTCAGCTGGCAAAAAAATGCAAATGATCAAACCCAAACAAGGCAGCAAGGTTAACCAGGGACTGCCAGGTTTAGTTATTTGGGTTATATGTAGGTATGACATCAGAACATCACTCGATTTTCCAGTGGGTGACATAACTTTGAAATGACACCTTCTGGCATATTCTAGTAGCCTAATTATAGTCCCGAGTGCTTGTCCACCGTGCCACTAGCGGAAACATCAATTTGAACAAGGTGAAGTCATTACAAGCATGTTAATCGTCTACCAACCAAACGTAATCTTCGTTACTGTAGTAGCTGGAGCCTGTCACCCCCATGGAAGATTGTTTTTGTAAGTAGCCGATGTTTTTATGCTCCATCAGTGGCATTACAGCCACTCAGAAAAGGAAGACGTGACCTCCTGTGTCCTGAATGGGGAAAGCTCGCCTGGCTAAGACGGACGGATCTGAGCGGAGTGTGGTGCCACAGACCTGGGGGAGCCGAATATAAATGTAGGAAGCGAAATACAGTTACGGGCGAAGCAGCCCTGTGAGAAGGAGCGTGACTTAATGGAAGGTGAGTCACGGGTCCCGGCCTGCTGAGCCCCTTTGCAGCTCCACAGGCTCCGGGTTTGTTTCTCCTAACTGAAGTTACACACAGGGACTGTGCGTGCTTTCCTGTCAGCCTGGGGGATTCCCCCAGCACTCCAGTCAGTAGCAGGTCATCTCTAGTACCTAGTTTAGTTGTGTGGTTACCTGTAATATAATATCAAAACATACATTGTACAAAAATTAAGACGAGCTTTATTGACCCTGAGAGAAATTTTTTAGCAAATGACTTTTAGACGCAAGATGTGACTGCCATTAGGCCCCCCCAAATCACTACCAGAGATGGCCTGACGTCATACCCTATGGCTCCCCACACCATGATGCCAGGAGTAACGCTGGTGGGCACAGGATTGGCAGATTCATCGCTGAACATGGTACGACGCCACTCGTCATCAGTCCATGCCTCCCGGTTATGGCGCCACTCCAAACGCAGCCGTCTCTGCGCTGTGGTTAATGGCAGCCTATGCATGGGACGGTGAACCTGTAGTCCAGTTGATGCCAGTCATCGAGACACAGTGCGGGATGACACCGGGTGCTGTAGAGAGTCCAATACCTGTGTCCAGACGGCAGGTGGAGATGTCATAGGGTTCTGTAATGCTTGGCGCACAATACGACAATCCTCCCTTGATGTGGTCTGTCTTGGGTGACCGAAACCTTCACGACGTGGGTGGGTACCCTCACATGCCCATTGGTTCCAACATCAGGCGACTGTGACATCTGCGTGCCCCACATGCCAGACAATTGCACAATACGACCACCCGGCCTCATGCAAACCCACAATGCGACCCCTATCAAACTCCGACAACTGCTGGTGATGCTGTCTAATGTGTCTACGAGGCATCTTCTGTGTCTGGCCACTAGATGTACTGGCTCCATGCAAATAGAATCATTTACATGCCCATTGCTGGTCTGCACGTTTACCAAATTACATCCAAATAAAACCATTACTTCTGGGTGCTAAACGTTTTTTGTCACTGGGTATATATTTAAATGTGTGTTAACCTGCTCTGACTGGCAAACCACACATCACATTTTAGGCATGACAATCTCAGGGAGGCTGGAGTTTGTCTACCATGCAGCGGTTTAATTCGCAAAACTTCTTGCTGATAACTAGATGGTGGAATGGCAGATTTCTGGAACACATTGTTCATGAGTGTTGGGGGGGTGCCATCAAATTCCTGGAGATTCTGGGAGGCGTGGGGCACCCAAACATGCACTCAAGGTCTTACAGTGTAAGTACTAAATATTCTCCAGCCTTTTTCATTTGTGAGACAAACGGTTTTCCCTCCATCATTCACCTGGCTGTTCAGTACAGGGTCACCTGAGGGATGTTGGAGGGGCATGGATACCATGGCAGATTCAGGGTGCCTGGCACTACATAAAGGCCCCCAAAGATTCCATCAGGGCTCCCCCCCTTGCCGACTGGGTCCCCACATACTTAGTGAAGGGGCCCAGAATTTCTAGCTACATCATAGGCTGTGCCATATGTGCCGTCTGCTCGATGCAGAGGTATAAATCAGCCTTTAGAAGCTATGGGAAGTTTGGGGGTGAGCTATGTGTTTGAGGATGAGTGATGAGGTTGGGGATTAATGATGAGTTTGGGGGTGAGTGATGAGGTTGGGGATTAATGATGAGTTTGGGGGTGAGTGATGAGTTTTGTGGCGAACAATGAATTTGGGAAAAGGCCTTAACATTTCCTCTTTAATTCCTAATAATCTGGGGCAGGATTAGGTTTTGTTAAGGATGAATTTTTAAAAATCAAGATACCATAAGATACCATGAACAATCAAAGGGGAAAGGCTGCATCCCCTCCCACTGTGGTAGGCTGTAAATTAGTAGGAGGAGTTTGGACCTTAAACACCATTGAGTAGTTTGACTCCCTTTTGCAAAATCTCACAAATATTGCACAATACTTGAACAGATTAGCGACTGTAATAAGTCATGGTTCGGACAGGAAGTAATATTGAGTGGGGTTTCTGGTGTGAACTTCCTCTTTCGGTGGCATTTCAGAATCCTGCTCCCAGAATTGACATTTGTGGCTTGTTCCAGAGTCAGCTTTGCTGAAAGGCCAGAAGGGGACCTTCAGGACCGACTGCCAGAATTCGGGGTCTGGATCAGTCGAGTGGTTTCTTTTTGTAGCTGTACGATCCCCTGTCTCTCCCTCTTCATCTCCATCACCTGCGCTGCCCTTCCCTCATCAGGACGTTCTGTGTGAGGATCCCAGCACATGCAGATGCTGGACCACCTGCCTGGAGTGAATTGAACCGCCATTAAACACCCCCCCCCTCCCACACACAAATATAAGGAACAGCCTGTAGGGGCTGCAGTGTTCACTAGATGACTAAACTAGTGAACGCCAGAAAGTGATACCTCTGATGGGGGCGGGTTATGACATTATTCCCCCTGATTGCCCCCTGATTGCCCCAGTGACCGGCTGACTCTGCTTTCTCAAATG
Organism: Mormyrus iriodes; assembly: GCA_011763525.2. Taxonomy (NCBI): domain Eukaryota; kingdom Metazoa; phylum Chordata; class Actinopteri; order Osteoglossiformes; family Mormyridae; genus Mormyrus; species Mormyrus iriodes. The sequence continues at coordinate 1,505,643 of JAAGVU020000043.1, read as the reverse complement.
TATGTCACTTTGGATAAAAGGCAATGTTAATGCCTTCTCTGTGACCTTTGAAAAAGACATGAGTTCATTACACATTTAAATAATTAGCTGAGTCATAATTAGAGCCAAACAAGGTTCTATTTCCGTTTGTGCACTTAAGCAGCAAAATATGTCATGAACTGATTATTTCATTTGTAAGGAAACTAAATTCTTTTCTGAAATCGATGCTGTTATTGCTAATTAATGAATGTAAGAAATGAGGAGACACCAGTATTGTTTAAACTGAAAGCGTTTTAAGGGTCATCTCTGCATTTCATTTAAGAAAGACTCAGTAGTTGTTGGGGGTGGCAGGGAAGTTAGTCACCCCTGGGAACTGGGTGTGTGTCTCCACCGTGGCTCCGTGTGTGGAGTGTACATGCCATTCTCCCCTTTTCTGGTCGAGAACCATGACCTCAGACTTGGAGGTGGTGATCTCCATCCTGGCCGCTTCATGCTCGGCTGCAAACCGCCCCAGCGCATGCTGCCGGTCACAGTCCGATGAAGCTAACAGGACCACATCAGCTGCAAAAATCAATGACGCCATCCTTGATGTCACCGAACCAGACCCACTACGCCTAGAAATTCAGTCCATAAAAATTATGAACACAATCAGTGACAAAGGGCAGCCCTGGTCCTGGTCCTGGTCCTGGTCCTGGAGTCCAACACCCACCGGGTGTCCAGAGTCTGACTTACTGCTGCCGATGCGAATTAAACTCTCGCTCCGTTTGTACAGGGACCTGATGGCTCAAAGAGACAGAATAGACCCTGTACTGCTGGAGAACTCCCCGAGGGACACGGTCATATGCCTTTTCCAAGACCACAAAACACATGTAGACTGATTGGGCAAACTCCCATGAACCCTCCAGTATCCTTGTGAGGGTGAAGAGCTGGTCCAGCGTTCTGCGACCAGGATGGAATCCGCATTGTTCCTCCTGGATCCGAGGTTCGACCGACAGGTGGACCCTCCTCTCCAGTACTCCAGCATAGACCTTCACAGGGAGGCTGAGGGCTGTTATCCCCCTGAAGCTGGAATACATCCCAGTTGGGACCACCACCCCAGTCTGCCAATCCAGAGGCACCGTCCCTGACCTCCTTGCAATGTTGAAGAGGCGTGTCAGCTAAGACAGCCCAACAACATCAAGAGCTTTCAGGAACTCAGGGCGAATCTCATCCACACCCGGAGCCTTACCACCAAAGAGTTTTTACATCAGTGACCTCAGGCCTAGAGATGGGTATGCCCAGCTTGGAGTCTTCCAGCTCGGAGTCTTCCAGCTTAGAGTCTTCCAGCTCGATTTCCTCCAAGGAAGGTGTACCA
>JAAGVU020000043.1:1459598-1476927 GCA_011763525.2 Mormyrus iriodes | reverse complement strand
GCTAGCCCATTGCAGCACACACACATGTTGGATGGGATGCTAGCCCATTGTAGCACACACGCGCTGGACGGGATGCTAGCCCATTGCAGCACACAGGCGCTGGATGGGATGCTAGCCCATTGCAGCACACACCCGCTGGATGGGATGCTAGCCCATTGCAGCACCCATGCACTGGAACCCCCGGCAGGGTATAATGAGGGAATCTGCCCTCGCAGTGTATCGTGGATAGGGGTCAGAGACTGGGCTCCGTCGCACATTGAGGAATGCGATGACGGTGGGTTAATAAGTAACCTTATTTGGATGGAGATCGTGTATATTGAGGCCGTCAGAGCACAGACCAAGGGGGATCCGCAAAATAATTGTGTGTTAAAGGCTGTGCCATCCTGCTCTGCTGAAAGGTTTGCTGTAAATCTTTCATCACAACCGCGCTGCCCAGGAACGGCGTGAACGCTATGAGCTGGGCCTTAAACACTGATTGCCCACCATCTGAACAGCTGTGCAAAGCAGGCTTGGGTCGCCTGCCTGAAACTCTCCAGTGCTGTTCACACTCCACCAGGAGAGGTGGAGGCTCGGGGGACAGCCGGGGTGGGCACCCCTGTCCCTCTGCTGTTCCTCATGGTGCTCTGCCACCCGGTGGTTGTCAGCCTTAGTGGAAGCCGTGTCCATCTACGGCTCTCAGGACGTGATGAGAACATGTTTCTGCGATCTGTATAATAGTCTGGTGACTTCTTTTGTTTTACCTGAGCTGTTGCTGGTGTGGAAGTGGGAGAGCCCTGCTGGGGTGCCTGCTCCCACACCTCCTCCCCCCAGATGACGACGTCTAGCTGCTGCTCGGGGTCTCGGTCCCAACCTCATGTGCCGACTTGGTGTGATGGAGCCAGATGGGGGTGTTACCAGCCGAACGCCGCTGTGCTCGCTCCCTTGGCGGGTGGAGACCCCCTCAGAGTCCTGCTGATTTCCACCACTACTCACTCAGATGGCACGCTCTGCAAACACCCCCGGATTGTCCGTGGCATGTGAAAACCGGCGCAGACCGTCCGTAGTCGGGCCTGCTCGTCCCCACGGTTACGTGCCGCCTTGGGCTTTGTTGTGACAGGTTGCGTAATCGCGGCCTGAAAAGCTTGGCTGAATGTGAACGCGTTCCCGTGTTTGGCAGCGTGGTATTTCCTCCTCCTGTGCGCGTGTGCGTCTGCACTGCCGCTCAGCGACATCCTTTGTGTCCCTGGATGCCTCAAAGGGGCTGCCTTGTTTTTGCCCCCACGCCTCTCGATACGGATGGCGGGGCAGCTTTGTTCCCTTTTAGACCCGGGTCCTGTGCTCAGATGCGACATGTCTGAGATTCTGAGAGGCTTTTCGGCTGGATAATGGGTTATTTTTATCCCCGAGCAGGCGGCCCTCCCCGAAATCTGGCACGTTCTTCCAGTTGCCCTTGTGTGTGGGATGGGTGCCCCCCCACAGTGCCCTGTCTCTCAGTGCTCTGACATGGAGACAGACATCGTTTACATGCAGCTCTGGGCCTCTCTGCTCTTGGCTGCTTTCTCTTTTTCTGTTCCTCTTTTTTTGACTTTGGATTTGGGCCCCCTCACTGTCCCCCCCCCCGCAGAGACACAGACACTGTAGCCTCTCACCTTCATCCCTGTCTCCTGACTTCCTCGCTGTGATGTAGCGAAGACATCCTGCTTGGTCGTCCTCTGAGCAGCCCTGCGGGGGCAGTCTGCGGCCGATTTTGCTCACTGACTCATGCCTGACACCCGTATCCCACGGTTACTGCTGTTAGCGACCTTGTTGGCATGTACACACGTCTCTCTCTAACCTTTCGTGGGTGTAGTCATGTTCGGTGATCCGTACCATGCCTGGGCACATTATGCTAAGCTGTGGTCGCGGAACGGGTGGGGGACTCCCGTTGGGGCATGTGAAGGGGCCCCCAGCGGCAGCCCCCCCCCCCACACACCGGACCTGCTGTACAGGGACTTTCTGCCTGCTGTTTTTCTCTTTTCATGACACTTATGGTTTGTCCTCTTTTCCCCCCCCCCCACAGAGAAGATCATAGATGTTATTCTAGCTGCTACAAAGAACTACGGACTAAGTCCCCACCTGGACAGGTACATGCCACTGGTGCAGCTTCCTGCAGCACGACCATGTGCTGAAACACCTCCCCCCACTCTGTGCAGTGGTGGCTGTCCTCCTTTGCCTTCTCTGCCCCCCCCCCCCATTTACATCACCTGGTATTTTTACTTGCTGAGAATGTCCCCCACCAGAAAAACTAAATTCATCCAGCCATGTCTGCTGTGGCTGCTCCTCCCCCCACGAAAACATTCTTCCTGTGGCCGGTGATGGGTCCATGGTGAGACCTTGTGAAATATCGCCTTAGCTCCCCCGCCCCCCCCCCAAACGCAACTGACTTTCTTCATCTTTGGGTCGAAGTTCAGTGCCCCCAGTGGTGCTCAGTTTCTCTCATTTGTTAAGGTGCAGCTGAACACCCCTAGCCAAGCGGACTGGCTGTTCTCAGGTCCTTTGTGCTGCTGTCTGGTTCATCACCCGCTGAAGTACAGAAGCGCTTGAGCGGGACCCTGAGTCTAGCCGCCTTCCCCATTCGGCTTTTCACTTTATACATTTTTCAGTGTTTTGGCCTCTGCCCTTTGCGGTTGTACTCCCCATGTAAGTGGTTCTCCAAGCCTACCCCCCCCCCCCACAGTTCCCGTGGAGCTCCATCCTCCCGGTTAGTGAGAAGCCATGCTGCGTGAGTGTGAGCCGCTCTGTAAACACTCTGTCCTGCTCCTGCTGGTAAACATGCGGGGGTGGGGGCAGCCTCACCACTTTTCCTGTGCACTCACCAAGGGCCCCCGACCAAACCTGGCCCCTCAAAGTTTCCCTGCCCCCCCCCCAGTTTGTGTTAGGCTCCCTCCATCAGAAGCATTGTTGTGTTCATATTTGTGTATCTCTCTGCAAATTTTTCATTTCTTTCTCTCTCTCTTCCCCCCCCCCCAAGTCTGGCCTGTAAAAGGTGTATTATTGTTGGAAATGGAGGTGTCCTTGCCAACAAATCCCTGGGCTCGCGAATCGACAATTACCATGTGGTGGTGAGGTGAGTGTCTGTCCTCAGTCAGTCACTGGGACCCCGAACAGCCCCCCCCCACCTCGCGACCCCCCTTCTCACTCCTGGGAAAGGTTCCTGCGTTAAGCTGTTCTCCTCAGTGCCACGCTTGTTCCTGGAGATTCCACGTTGTAGTCTTTGGCGGAGGTGGGGGGCCTGTCTTAAGCGACACTCCCTGACTCTGAGCTGGACGGAGGGGGGGCCAGGCTCTGAGGGAATTCCTCTGTGATGAGTCAAAGCCTCGGCCTTCTTGGGCCAGAGCAGATGGATTGATAATGTTCAGCTTCAAATGCTCTTTAATGACCCCAAGTGTGATTGTGATTGATTGGATGCTCGTTAAGGCTTCCTGGAGCTTTCTCCTAAGTCTTCAGGTGTTGGAAATTTTCCGGCACCCCCTCTGAACCCACGGGACCGCCCCTGGTCCTTGGACCGTGGAGCTCCTGGTTTTCATTGAGCCCAAACCCCCCCCAATTGCTCATAACAAGCTGCAATTTGTTCAAATGACTGAATTCCAGGTATTAATTACCAATGATTATTGATCAGGCCTGGCCTGCAGCCAACGTGCCCCCCCACCCCCACGCCCTTAATGCATCGCAGAGACTCGAGCAGCTGGTGCCCTCAAGTTATGGTTGGCTCTCCAAAATTGGACAGATTTATGGTGTTTTGGTGGGCCTGTTCAACAGCCCCCCCCCGCCCTCAGCAGGCACGTGGAGCAGACGTGGGCTTCGAACCAGAGCCGTCACCTCCTGGCCTGTCTCACTGGCGCTGTTACTGATGGCTGGGTTGTGGCTGACTGGGTCCTGGGGAGTTTAGCAGTGACTGTAAGCGTTCATTGGCCATTTTAAAGTGGTTGTTATTATTATGGAGCGACTGAGGGCTTATCTTCACGGCAGGCTAAACGAGGCTCCGGTGAGCGGCTATGAGAAGGATGTGGGCTCCAAGACAACCATGCGCATCACCTACCCCGAGGGGGCCATCCAGAATATACAGCACTACGAGAAGGACTCCCTGTTCGTCTTCTCCGCCTTCAAGCCCCTCGATTTCAAGTGGCTTCGGCAGATGGTGTTCAAGGAGAAGCTGGTAAGCCTGCGATAGGCAGCCTGTAGTGGGTGCCAGGAAGCTGAAGTCTGCAGTGTGTGTCTGTGTGTCTGTGTGTGTGTGTGCAGCAATGGCCTGCGTGTGCCTGACGTGGTTGGCACCTTTCTTTGCTCTTTTGTCCCTCACCTGCTGATTAAATGGGACCTTATAATCACATAAGCTCTGCATTAAATCCAGAGAGACACCTTCTCAAAAGGCCTGACAGGCGCACCCGCAGATATGCTGGCGGTTACGATTGTTTGAATTCGCTTTTATCGACCTTTTTCTTCCGTCCGCATAATGTTCTTTCGTCAGCTGGAGGCATGTTGCGGCTTGTTGACAATATAACAATTAGAGCCGGTGTGCCGATCAGTGCTGGAGCTCTCTGCTATCTGCAGCTATGCTTTCAGGATCTGTCGTTCATTACCAGAGAGTGCCTCACTAACACTCGGCTGTAATCGCCTCTCCCTCTGTTAGCGAGGCTCTCTGTCCTGTAACGCTTTGATGTTCTCTCCCTCTCTTGCAAGGCTCTCTCTCCTGTAACGCTTTGATGTTCTCTCCCTCTGTTAGCGAGGCTCTCTCTCCTGTAACGCTTTGATGTTCTCTCCCTCTGTTAGCGAGGCTCTCTCTCCTGTAACGCTTTGAGGTTCTCTCCCTCTCTTGCGAGGCAATCTCTCCTTTAACGCTTTGAGGTTCTCTCCCTCTCTTGCAAGGCTCTCTCTCCTTTAACGCTTTGAGGTTCTCTCCCTCTCTTGCAAGGCTCTCTCTCCTGTAACGCTTTGATGTTCTCTCCCTCTGTTAGCGAGGCCCTCTCCTGTAACGCTTTGAGGTTCTCTCCCTCTCTTGCGAGGCTCTCTCTCCTGTAATGGCTTGATGTTCTGTCTGTGAACATTTCCTATTGTTCCTTTGGTATTCCCCTTGTTGCTTTTTAAAGGATGTAAAAGTTGCATTGCTGCTGACTTATTTGAACAAAGTAATTTTAAAAGGCTTCCACGGCGGTAAAAGATCAGCCCCCACCCTCTAGTGATAAAGCAAACGGTGTCTTTTGTGTTAAGACTCTCTTCCACCCCCAAGAGTGGCGTCTGATGAATTGGCCTGTGAGCGGGCTGGTTGGCCCACCTGAGTGGCCTTTCGTTATCTGTTCCCGGGAGATAATGGCAGTTTAGTGAGTCTTCTGTTTCCCCCCTTCTTATGAAAGAGTGGTGGTGGGGTGAGGGGCTTGCGTTTAACCCCGAGCTCCCGTTAGCCGTGCTGAATGAGCAGCTCCACCCAGACTGGGCCCTGCCTCTGATCGAGGGGCCTTTCGGTTTCCTGCTCAGCCCAGGAGTTAAACAGACCCACACGTCTGCAGTGTGGTGCAGGATGACTTTCAGCCCTGTTTCGTAAATAAAGGGGATTGGGGTGGGGGTTTGATGGAACACACGGAGTTCCCGGTACTCTCCTCTCCGCTCGGTTGTCGTAGCTTTGCCCGCTAACGTAAACACCCTCAGCAGCTGCCCGGAAGGTTTGTGTTGTCCATTAAAATTCCAACAGTGATGAAAGGAGCCGGCCTTCATATGGTCCCTTGAACTCTGTCCCGAGGGTTTAGATGATGCGTCGCCCTCATAACTGGGTCCCTGGTGACCGTCCTCAGGTGTCTGTTCTTTTCGGTCATTTCTGCAAGGTTCCTTTGAGCCGGGGTCTGTCTCAGAGCCTATGTGCGTCCCGCTGAGGATCTGTCTTCTGGAAGCGTTAGCGGCGTGTTGCTGTTAAACTCACAGAGCAGATGAGGCGTGCAGTACTCGCGCTGGTTCCCTGGCGCTACGCGCGGATCATCTCTGAGAGGGCCTGTCATTCCACAGCCCGGGCCGTCACCGCAGACGGAAGCCCAGGACGTGAAGGGTGACGGCTCATGCCGCTTGTGATGGTGTGGCCTTCGCGCCTCCCGTAACGGTGTCTCCTCCCAAAGGCGGAGGCACTGAGCCGTGCTGCTTCGCCATCGTTTTGTTTTTGCATGATTATCGTTGCAGATTTCGAAGCCCCTTTCGTTTAAGACCGGATGGAAATGGAGACCCTCCCCCCCTTACTCCTGAAGTCCCCTCCCGCATGTTACTGAGCCTAAAACAAACATGTTGGCCACTCACTAACTGTGCTCTTTCTGTGTGTTAGTCCCGCCTGATCCAACTGTATTATGCTCTACCTCCCGTCGCCTGGAAGTGGGACACTCGCACTAATCTTCCCTGCTGCACTGTGAGCCTTTGATGTGCCATGTCCTCATGCGTGCGCTCCTGGGTACAGGGCCCTTTGAACTGTTAGCCCTACCCCCCCACCCCTCTGTTACTCTGAGCCCCTCCTGAGCTGAGGTGCCTTTGCTGTGCACATACCCCCCATCTCTCCTTTTTTTTTTTTTTTCCCTTCTCTCCTACAGTGGCAGCATCTGAGAGGTCCTCTTCAGTTTGTAATGTTTTTAACTGTTTTCCCATATCCTGTCCCAGAAAGTTTGGTGGAAAAATGGTGGAAAATTTTAATAACCTGGGTTTTAGGCTGAGTGTTAAACATTAAGTTTTGGTGAAGTATTAAATTGTAATGTAATTCAGGGCAGGGCTGGGTGTCACCACTGATTTCCTGAATCGATTCACTTTCTGATTCTATTTGATCTTGATTCAGCATCAGTTGGTGATGCCCAAAAGTTAGTAATCCTGTATTAATTTGGCGTATCCTTATGTTTATTAAATTGGGTTAGCGGAGCACACCACATACTGCTGTTTTGGCAAATCATGGAAGCGATGAGCACCGAAGTGTCGGTGAAGAAAGGGACGGCTCAGCAGCCATGGCATCTTTTAAAAGAGGAGATATTGTGGTTAAACGAGGTAGAGGGACGTTGGTGGGGTGGCGGTACTTTTCGCAGTTTAAAGTCCGACACGTGGTGGTGGCACTGCGTTATTTGACATGCTCTATTGGTAGATGATGGTAAGTTCTGCTCTGCCTGGCCAGCCACTTCCCTCACAACCCCAAGGTGCTGAACCTCCCTTAGCCATCGCTGGGTGTTTTGTGAAGGGGCCTTCTGTTCAGAATGCTCTGCTTCCCTGTCTCTCCTGATCTCCCGTTCGAGTCCTCCGGGATACGCCGGTGTCGTGTGTCCTGCGGCCAATAGCGGCGTCTGGGTCTGCATGTGCCCCTCCTCAGAAGACACATTGGTCCTGGGAGCCGGATGGTGTCACTGGTCATGGCTGTTCAGCCTTCCCTGTCCTCCTGTTTAATCCTGCGTGTGTCCGTCCTGGGGGAGCACCTCTCCACTGCGCAGTAGCTTCTTCTGAGGGTGACCAGGGGTGGCAAAATCAGAGCACGTCCAGACAGACAGACTCCCACGCCATCCCTGGCACCCTGCGCTTTTCCAGGCTAATCTCGTGATGGTGTAAAGTTCCAGCTGTCACGCAGGGCAGACCGCAGAGTCAGCCTGCTGAGGCGGGGGGGGGGGGCGATCCCAGTTCAAAGGGACTAGGTGGCCTGAAGGACAATGTTACCTTCTTCAGACTCTGAGGAAGCAGTCAGCTATGACAGATGCCCCCCCCCCCCCTCCCGGTGTTGGGTTAAGAGGGGATATGAATGGCGTGGACTTCGTAAGTCTCCTGCACCCTGGGTTTGCGTCACGGCACAGTGTGTCGCTGAGCATGTGACTAAGTGTTTCTCGAAAGCTCCGTTAGAACAAATGACCATTTCCTCACATACTGCTGCAATGGCTTGTCTCTTGGATGTTGGACAGGGAGCCACCTAGGCTGTTTTAGCCTCTAGGGGGCCCACTCAACCAGCAGACCAGACCACCAACGCGTGTGGGGGATGAACAGGTGCTGGGTGTGTGTAGAGCCCCAGAGCCACCTGGCTGTGATCCACAGCAGGGTGCATAGTGACCCCTGCACGTCGTGGCCCACGCGGACACACTGACCCTTAACAGCCACACTCGTCATGCGAGCTAACAAGTGATGAGTGGCTGGCCAAGGACAGCGGCATGCGGGCTGCTATTTAAGGCCCCTGCTGCTGCTCCTGGAAGCGTGAAGGGGCGTACTCCACACACAGCCAGTCACTGCCCTCTCAGGTCAGAGGCCATCCAAAAAAAGTAGGCGGTTCAGCTTCCTCCCAACAGAAAGGGCAGAGGAGTATTCCTGAGGAGTCCAGCACAACACTTCGGGACCAGAAAAATCAGGGACCACGCCGATACCCCCTCACTGGATCCCTTATGGGCCCAACCTAAATGAACACACCATCCTGAACAGAGACCCTTGTCTCCACACGGCATGTGACCCTCTGGCATCCCCCCCCCCCCCCCACGGGCTTCAGTGACCCATTTGCCACACCTGCTTGCCCCACCCGCTGTCACATGACATCTGTCATGCAGAGGTTCGGTTGCTTGGCGACAGCCTATTAGGGCATTGTGTATGCTTCAGGGCTTGTTGGCTCTCGAATCACCTTAAGTAAGGGGTCAAACAGGGGAATTCGGGGGACCTGCTGTCACAGGGTCAGTGCGGAATGGGGCTACTTACCTTGGATAGGATGCTTTTGTTTTCACGGATGAGTTTCTGTGGGTGGGAAACCCTAACCCGAGCCTTCTCTCGTTTTGGTCCCCTGTCCGGTCACCATCGCCATGAGGGCGGTCAGCGGCCCGCAAAGGCTCCGTTTATTTGCGCAGGGATCGAGGACCATCTCTCTGTAGTCATCGGGGTTCTGCAGGGGCCACTCTCAGGATCTGTCAGTTTTTGCTGTGCTCCTCTCAGTCCGGGTGACTCCGGCCGTCTGCTGTCTCCGTGCCTTTGGAACGCCGGGCTCCTAGGTTACCCAGGAATCCGGCACTGGCCAGCTACTGATTTGTAGTGATGATTCCTGGGAGCCTGAAACGTGGCCACCGTTTGCTCATCGCATTTATCAGCCGTGTCATGCCCCTTTGCCTTCCGTGTCCTCGTTCTCCCACCCTGCCCCTCCTCCATAAGCAGATACTGTTCAGGTCTTCCTCCCCCTGAGGAAGGCAGACAGCAACCAGCCTGAGCACGCGCGTGTCGCTTGCCGTGCAGCGAGACCTTCCTGACCATCCATCGGCATTTCCTGTCAGCCCAAACGTGAAAAGCGGAGGGGGTCTGTGGGAAGAGCCCTCTCTAAATATCCCAAAACATACGTCTAGTGGGGACGTGAGGTCGCGCCGGCTCTTTAGACCCGAGTGTTTACCGTGTGTAATCACACTGCTATGCCATGTTTACACCTGGCCCTACTCACCTGCATTTAGGGGGTGACTCAAAGCAGCGCCCACTCTGGCCCGTCCCTGGGAATGCGCCATTAATCCTCCCTACGTATGCGTGTACTTTATTCTCCTTATGCGGCTTGTCACATGTGTTGTCTCGTTAGTGGTGGGAATTCCCAATCACGTCCCCGATCGCTTCCCAGGACCTTTCATCTGCTTCCAGGCTTTGCGTCCAATAAAAAGCCCAGCGCTGGGGCTCCTTTGGGACATGACCTACATGGTGAGGTTCTCCGCAGCCATGCACAGCAAATATCCTAAAGAACCAACGGTAAAGACTTTGAGGTACTGACTTAATCCATGCCCCCTGGATTCATATTGCATTACCATTTATACAGTGTTTCTCCTGAGTTGACTTAATAACCCCGCCCCCCATTCCCTTTATCCTGCAGCCCCAGGGCATTGCCAGATTGGCTGGGGGGGATTTGTAGGGACCGAGGCTGCCCTGCTTACTGGATGAAGGGCCCCCCCGGCTTATCTGCACTCATTTCACGGCCAGCAGAGCCAGCTAATCGCAATGCTTCAAAGAGTGCCGCTTTCCTTCGCTGGGAATTCGGTCACTCCTTTTACTCTGGGAAGTGCCCCCCCCCATCACCCCCGGAGGCTCGCTAGCCCTTCCAGCCGCAGCTGCCCGTGCTTTCCCCTCGTTGCAAAGTCTCTTTCGGGGGTGGGGGCATGGCCTCATTCAGCAGTGCAGCGGTATATGATGAGCAGGGTAGCAGCAGCGAAGTTAGTCGGATTGATTCCCGCTTTATGCAGCGAGGATGGTGAGGGTCTCATCAGCGGGTCGCCAGTCAGCGTAACCGGCCGAGTGCAGCCGTACCGTTTTGTCCCTGTGCCACCAAAGTCTGGTGTCTGAAACCTGCAAATTGGGTACCTCGGAACCAGAGCAGTGCCCTAGAACCAAAGACGCCTTCCCATCAGGCACTTGGGGGAGAGGGGGTGCCTTCTGGGACGTGTACCAGGTACTGGGGGGCTGTCTTAAATGCTCTTTTTATAAAGGGCATTCTGGCCAGGGTTTAAAATGCATAACAGCGCTGTTTATCGTATGGAGGAGGGCGCACGCACGCACACGCTCTGAAGCTTATTAACTGTCCTGTAGATCATTAAACTGAGGCGTAAAAATGACTCTACATCCCATCCTTGTAAATCAACAGTTTCTGGTTCCGGGTCACAGGTCGTTGGGGGGGGGGGGGGGCAAAGGTCACTTTGTGTTTCCAGTGCATCGTGCTTCAAGTCCAGGGTTCTGCCAAAGTGGACCAGGCTGCGATTCCCAGGCAGGATGCAGCTATCTGCGGGGTTTCCCTGCCTGGTCGTTATCTCAGGCTGTGTTTCACATCCGCCTAGCAAAGCATTTTGGTTTAATTTCGTTCTCAAATGTAACAAAAATCGCTATCTGTGTGAAACCACATGCATCCAGCCCTGGACCAAAGTAATTAATGTAAAACCTTCAGTCTGCTGTGATTCTGGTCCAGTCTCCCTGCAGCCCGACACCACGAGTGTTTGTGGAACCATCCGCTCCTAAGGCTCCATGTGCATCAGCAGAGCCATAGTCAGCCTGAGAACCGCTGCCTGAATCAGAACCCAGCTGGATCCCATACGGGTCCAGCAGCTCCTCCGTCTGGCCCCGTGCGTTCACAACGCTCCGCTCGGGGCCCCGGCTCCCACGCGAGCCGTGTTTGTGGCCCTTGGAGCACTCGCCTGGCGTTCCTTTTTGCTGTAATAACTCCCAGCAGTCCCAGTAATCACCTTTCTAATGAACGGCTGTTTTAACAGGTGCTGATGTTTGATTACGGAGCCCTCCTGCATGAAGCTAAGTGTAATTATCCAATAACTTTTTACAAGGGCCTCATCCAAAGCGAAACAAAACAACAACAGCAAGTTCATTAGTGACTGCCTGCCTCCTAGCGCATTACCGTTTCCTGCAGCTAGGGGGCACCACATTTTGGGCTGATGCCGCACTTCTGAGAAACTCCCTGATCCATTCCCCGCTTCAGTGCCACTCTTACATGGGTGGGTTCCCTGAGGGCCATCCTGCCCGGTTCCATCCCCGGATTGTTCACGTTTTCAGTTCCTGTGACCCTAAGCCGGTTGATCATGGATCAGACTTCCAGAAGATCGGTCCCTGGTTACTCTTCAAGCACCTGTTCTGGTCCAGAGAGCCCAGAAGTTTCAGATCTCTGCTCCAGATGTTCTGCATCTCCACCATGGACAAAGATATATAAAAAAATATATTTTGGAAAGCTGCACCACCCTGTCTGCCAGGCAGAGGCCTAGTCACGGAAATTGGAATGTGGGCTTTTCAGTGAGTCACCTGTCTGATTGTTGTCAGGTGCCTTTGGTAACATTTCTACTGAAATCTGTAACCCTCCGTCCGTGCTGCCTGACCAGCTCGTTTTTGCTCGTGTCCTGTGTCCCCTTCCCACGCCCCGGCGTTCTGGCCCCGAGCTGCCGGCCTCCCGTTCCGCGGCCGTGCATCCAGATACGGCGGGCCTCGCCGACAGTGACTGCATCTCATGCGGGGGCCTGCCTTTGGCAGTGCTCCAGGCTGGTTCAAAGCCACTTTCTGTGTTGTGGTTCATCCCTTTATTTGAAATATCAAAGACAACAGTCGCCTATTTGGACAGGTGATTTCCATTAAAGCCAATAGCTGCCTCTCTGTTTACCATCAGGCCTGTTCTGCTGCACTGGCTCCTAATCATGGTGCGGCTGGATTGAATAATCTCTGCTGGCCGGTCTCCACGGCGACCCAGGGCTGTGAAACCCGTGGATCACCCTCTCCGGCTGCGCTCCCCCTCTGACCTGGTCTCTCCCTCTCTCTCTCTCTTCCCGGGATCAGCGTGGGACAGAAGGCTTCTGGAAGTCTGTTGCCCTCTCCGTTCCGCGGGAGGCGTCAGAAATGCGTATCCTCAACCCATACTTCATCCAGGAGGCGGCCTTCCAGTTTATTGGCCTGCCACAGAACAACGGCCTCATGGGAAAGGGGGTAAGTCTGAGGGCAGGTCAGCTGACCTCTCGCTATATCCTTTCCGAACCACGTGTGTGCCTGGTGGGATGCGAGCCAAAGCGGGCGGCCGCCCCAACGATAAGTGCTTTGTTGGAGAGGGAACGATGCATGTGCCCGCTGAAGCCCTGATCACGGTCGGCTTCCCAGCTGTGTGCCAGCTGCGCACCCCTATCCAGGAGCCGGGGGCCGGGGGCCGCAGTAGGGCCAAAGCCAATAAGAGGAGGTGTTTGTGAAGGGCCTGCGACGGCTCCAGGGTCCACTTTGGGTTAGAGGGTGGGGTCACATCCACCAGGGCTTTATTGACTGGACTGCTGCTTCCTGCTCCTTCTGAGGGGGGGCGCCTCATGACCTTTCTGCTGACAGGCTGTCCAGGACCCCCCACCCTTGCCTCTGCTCAGATTAAAGGTGCAGGCGTCACTGGGCTCCTAGCTACAGCTGAGCGTGTGTGTGGGCGGGCGTGCTCGTGTGAGGTGCCCCGTGCCGGGCTCGCCACATGTGTGGCACACGTGTGGGCCCGGCTGAGCCCCCGGGCCAGCACCAGGCCGTATGGAACTGATCAGGCCCGCCAGCCGGCCACAGTGCCCCCCCTTTGATGATGCGGCACCAAGGATCCGGGCGCTTGCCCTCTGCCTGGCCGGTGATTATGGGCCCCTTGGCCCCCGGGGCCCTCAAAACCAGGCCGGCTAATGGCTGGAATTACATTCTCCTTCCCAGGAGACCCACCCACCTCCCCCTACCCCGTGTGACCAGTGGGGGGCATTGAGGCAATCATCAGGTCCTAAGCCGAAAATGAGTTAGCAGTTTGACCCGTGAATGGAACGAGTGGTGTGGGCTGGCCAGTCATGCCAGGGTTTATATGAAGTCCCTCCCCCTAGGGCCCACCACAGCTGTGATTGGTGGATAGGGCCTGGTATAATACCCTGACCAGCTTATCAGGTGGCACATAGCTGTGAGGTACTTGGATTAGTATGACATTAGTGCAGTCACTGATAAGATCCCCCCCACCCCCTTAAGCAAGGACATTAATTTGCTGACCCAGCTCACCAAGCTATACCCCACCCAGATCCCGCCAGCCTCCCCCCATGGCGGCTCATCTCTCAGGTCCACGAGTACCAAGTGCCTGGAAAAGATAGATCATTATTTGGCTTGGAAGCCTGTCAGTGAGTGTATTTAGGGGCTGGAGGGTGACGGGGTGTTTCTAAACCTGAAGCTGCAAACTGTTCACCGGGGTGTTGTGGAGAACGCGAAGATGAGCCGCTGTTCGTTTGCAGGCCTCTTTTTAGAGCTTAATTAATTTTCTTTCTCGAGCTCAGCTGTAAGATCCATGCAGTGCCCCGGCCGCTGTAAGATCCATGCAGTGCCCCGGCCGCTGTAAGATCCATGCAGTGCCCTGGCAGCCCGACTCGTGTGTTTTGTGTTTTTTTTTTTTTTTTTTTTTTTTTAGCTGTGCATCCGCTCACTGCATTCTGGATCTTTCTATAGAACATTCCCACGCTGGGGACGGTCGCCATCACCATGGCCCTGCATAACTGCGACGAGGTGGCGGTGGCCGGCTTTGGGTACGACATGAACGCCCCCCACTCCCCGCTGCATTACTACGAGTCCGTGAAGATGTCTGCCATAAAAGAGGTAATGTACTGTCATACGAGGCCGCGGCCCTGCCATCACATGACCCCTTCCCCTCTATGTCCCCCGATCCGGCTGTCGCTGCAAGATGCTCCCCAGGCCCCAGAGGGGATAAAAATAATACGGCGATGGTGCCGCCTGGATCACGTCCGTGCCGCTGAACCCCAACGCCGGAGGGAGGGAAGATGCCGGAATGCATTTCAGGTTTTGGGTTTCCACTGGTAGGAGGGGAACCGCTGCCCATCCTGGCGGCCCAGCCTGTCTCCTCTTTGTCCCAGAGGTAACAGTTACGCTCCCCTCCCCCTCCCTGCCCCCAGAATGGGCACATGGGCATTGCGGAAACCTGTGGGTGGGACGACACGCTCAGTGCATGGCATGGATGTGGATCTGGGGGCGTCTCCATTTAAAAAAAAAAAAAACTCATGTTCCCAGTGTCTCAGTAACAATAGCGGACGCAGGAACAGCAGCGTGTCTGAAAGCCAGCGGCCCCTTCCAGACTTAGCGTGGGGACGGGTCCCAAAACGGCGTATCGGGTCACGCCAAGATCAGAATGCCAGTCCTCCCTCAGAGCAACGTGCTGCATTCAGGACCCACTTTCATACCGGCGTAAACATGAGCCCCTTGTCTGCCGGGCCGCCCCACAGTGTCTGGGTTACCGTGCGTCTGCCATGTTAACGTCACTCGATCCGGCCGCCCCTGTCAGGTGAGAGGCCTCAGAGTCGCCTGTGTTGGGGCACGCCGCAGTGTTTATGCGGGGAATCTGGCGATCAACTGCTCCTGACCTGAATCTGTGTGTTTCTGGCTCAGGGGGTGACCCCCGGTCCCTCCCGCCTGGTCAGGTGACTCAGCACCCACCCCCGACCCAGTCATGGAACCCACAGACCGCGGCTCTCGTGTTTCAGCCCGCTGCCACGCAACACGGCCACTCTGTGAATTATTGAATGCCTCCTGCCTGGACTCTATGAATATTCCTCCTGCTGGTTGGGGTTGGTGGTGCGGGGGCTGCATATTGCTGGGCAGACAGATGATCTGATTAGTCTGCTGTTTACTGTTACATTAGAAAGCGGGTCATCGCCTTTCCACTATTTACTCGCTTGCGCCTTCTCCCAGCATATGGCCGTTCTTAGGTCTGTGATTATTGGGTCATTCTCCTCTTCAAAGTTGCGCGTACAGATTGATTTGAGGAGCACTGAGGTGTTTCTCCATTAGATAACATCCCTGGCCTTGTTATGTAGGATACTGGAGGTGTTGGATGTAAATGGACGCTGCCCAGCTCAGGATGCGTTTGCTGGCTATCGGCACTGATCCAGTCATCTTGACGTCGAGTTACTGGCTTCAGTCAGTCAGGTCTCTGTCTGCTATTTCAGCGTGTTGATCTGGCCGTACATTATGAGACCCCTCCCTCTGCTGACCCGTGTCTCCCTTAAGCCCCTCCCTCAGCTGACCCGTGTCTCCCTTAAGCCCCTCCTTCTGCTGACCCGTGTCTCCCTTAAGCCCCTCCTTCTGCTGACCCGTGACTCCCTTAAGGCCCTCCCTCTGCTGGCCTGTGACTCCCTTGAGGCCCCTCCCTCTGCTTGCCTGTGACTCCCTTGAGGCCCCTCCCTCTGCTGGCCTGTGACTCCCTTGAGGCCCCTCCCTCTGCTTGCCTGTGACTCCCTTAAGCTCACATTAGCCTGAACAAGTCTTCTGAACCCAGATCTAGTTTAATTAATGCATTTTCCATGTTCATGTCTGTCATTGTGCACGGCAGGTTTCCCATGTTCAGAGCAATTTCTGTAAATCCCTTTCAGATAAAGGCCTGTACCTTAAGTGCAGGCGGATCCCCCTTCCGTCTGCCGCTACCTCCAGCCCTTCCGTCTGCCGCCGCCTCGCTCTGCGTTTGCCTACTGTGGTGTGAGACATTTAAAAATGTGAGAAATGGGAGAGCAGGGCAGGTCACTGTAGGCAACTAGTGATGAAAGCGTGCTGCACAGGCAGGGCAGACTGCAGCAGGCTAGGAGGCGGCAAGACTGAACAGATGCAGCCACAGCCCTGCAGCTCAGCATTCCTTTGGTGCATTGTGCCGGCATCGCAGGCGTGGAGCGGCACTCTCAGCGCACGCTAATCCAAGGCTTGAGGCTCGGCGGGGCCCGGGAGGCCCTAGTCTCCCAGGGCGAAGACATGGGCTGCTGCCTCGAGCCCCTGTGACGTGGCTGCCCCAAGGCCCGGGGCCCGTCAGACCGGGCCACGATGCTGAGGGAGCCCCCCAGGTAGAAACACTCCATCTCATGGAGCAGAATCTATCTGAACATCCTGAAAGCAGCGCGCAAACCGGGCTTCCTGGACTAGCCTGAACCTGGTGGTATCTGGCCTCTTGTGAATCTGGCCGGTTTGCAGCATCCTTCACGGAGACTCCTGTTGGTTTTCCTGCACAAGCCAACCATCCGGCAGTCATTCTGCTAACTCTGTCAGTGATTCTCCCTCTTAATCTGCTCGTTGCTGTCCGGGGCACCCTGTCACTCCTCCGCTGCCATTTGTTTGTGAATCAAAGCGCCGTCTCGGAAACAAAGCGCTCTGCGTTGTCAGGATCCTGCTCTCTGCCGTCTCCGAGCTGAAAGCCGGCCCCAACGCGGGCGGCTCGCCATCCTGCCCGTCACAATGGCCTGTTGACTTTGCATGATCCCTCTCAGTATTACAGTCCCTGCCGTCGACAAACACAATGGGCTGCCTTTGATCTGAAGGCCCGTCCCCCAAAAGCCCATTGTTCCTGTCTACAGGTACTCCTCGCATTCGTCCTGGAATTTATGCCTGGAAGGTCCACTTTTATGTAGTGTATAAATAGCTCTGCTCAGATGATTATTTCACGGTATCTCCCAGTAACCTGGCTGAGCTCAGATCCACGTGGTTTAATGGTTTAGATGAGAAATCACCAAAGATGGCAGAACATTGTGTTTTAAGGATGTGGGACCCTGAAGCATCTGTGACCTGGTGCTATTCTGAGCCACATCAGAGCCAGCATGAGATCTGGGATGAAAACGTTTGTTTCCCTCTTTGTTCCTTCCAGTCGTGGACTCACAACATCTCGAAGGAGAAGGAGTTCCTCCGGAAACTGGTGAAGGCCAAGGTGATCACAGACCTGACCCATGGCATCTGAGCCTCCCCAAGGACCTCCATTAAAGGTGGCTGGTTGAGGCTCGCCAGTGATTAAGGGAGACATCACCATGCCTGCCCCCCCCCCCCGCCCCGCTTTGTTCTTGACTGAAACTTTGAGTTGGCGGGATGC
>JAAGVU020000043.1:1410663-1459482 GCA_011763525.2 Mormyrus iriodes | reverse complement strand
GGTGCCCCCGCGCGCGGGGGCGGGGGGGGGGGGGGGGGGAGGCAAACGGAGGAACAAATAAAGCCCATTTGTATGTGCAAAAGTGGGTGGGGGGGGCCCCCCCCCCCCCCCCGAAACGCTTGAATGTACTCACTGTGTAAACATACACGGCACCCCCCCCATCCAGGAGCAAGGCTGCCGTGGACTTCGTCTGCTCTCTATTCTGTGCGTGCGTGCGTGTGTGTGTGCGTGCGCGCGTGCATGACTTTTTTTTTTTTTTTTTTTTTAATTCCTTCTTTCCTGACAGTTTTTAGATTTTGTGTAGCTTTTCAGTGTCTGAGGCATGGAGATGCTCCATCTAAAAAAAAAAACACAAACAAAAAAAACAGATTAATTTATTTTCGTACAATGTCTTCGGTTGCCTTGTCCGGAGGGTGCTGCTCGCTGGCGTGCGCTCTCCCTCCCTCTCTCCTACTCTGTCCCTCTTTCTCCCCCCCCCTCCCACAGCTGACAGTGCAGGCCTTGTCCCTCCGGAATTTCTCAGTATTATGTGGACACTTGGGCTCTCATGTCACTGTTACAAGAGTGATGTATATCGAGAATTTTTATGCCTATTATTATTATTAGTATTATGATTATAAACTTGATGGAAACACATTTGGCATCCCCAGGCGTGCTGCATTTTTGCTTCCTGTGCAGCACATACCAAGGGCCCGGACTGACGGCATGGAGAGTCCCCGACTGCCCTGACCATGCCCCCAGCCCCATGGCCCCACCCCAGTGCTTGAAGTTGCCAAATTGTTGTTAAGCTGAAGGATGTCTTTTGTTTTTTTTGTTTTTATTTAAATTTGTTTTTGATTTAAACTGCATTCGACGGAGAGGAACATGGAATTGAAGGAGACTTGCAGTTCTTGTGTCTTGAGGCTACTTGGGGGAATGGCCACACCACACAGTATATAAAACCCCTAAGACACTAAGATTTTTATGACCTTTATTTAAATAGTTTAGTTTCCAGGCTGCTGTCAAACTTTAATGTAAAGCAGTGCTGTGTTTTTATTCACACTATGTATGAAAGTCTTTGCATAACTCGTAATAAACACACGGGCTGTCTTTTGTCATTCTTGTCACGCATGGTGGGATTCCTCCATGGGGGTGTCCGGGGGCGGAGCCGGCCCCGGTGCTCGTGGCTCCAGCAGAGCCCATGTGCCGCTTCCTGCTCGGGCCCTTTTCTGTTCCGTGTTTGTGTCGCTCTCTAATAAAGCTCTCGGATAAATATACTCCTAATATCAGAGTAACTGACTCACATGAGACATTACATCTTGCTTTTAACTTTTGTACTTTTGCTTTATAGGCGCCTCGGCAGATTCGACGGCACTTGTTTCAATATGAATGGGGATCATTATTTTTCCTGACTTTTGAAGCGCGAGCACGAGGCTCTGTCATTCAGTAGGACATGCCGGTATGCTTGGTGACCTAAGTGCCCTTTATGCTGCCAATGTATTGGTGGCTGTAGGTGCTGTGGTGCTGTGGGCCTGCCCTGCGGGAAGTCTCCTCCGGGCCCCCGGGGACGATGTGGGCATTCGCTGCTGGATGCCTCCTTCGGGCTCCCGAGGACAACGTGGGTATGCCCCGCGGGACATCTCCTATGTGCTCCCGGGGACGACATGGGTATGCCCTGCGGGACGTCTCCTATGTGCTCCTGGGGACGACGTGGGTATGCCCCGCGGGACGTCTCCTCCGGGCTCCCGAGGGCGACGTGGGTATGCCCCACAGGACGTCTCCTACGTGCTTCTGGGGACGACATGGGCTTTGCCGCTTTATGCATTTTGTTGGGGGTATGCCTATGTTTCGGCAACATGCATACAGTAAATAACATGCCAAATGACACTTTTTAAACATGCTCATCTGATCCGGTAGGTTCTCTTTTTGAACGGCTGGTTTGTTGATTGAATCGGATAATTCTGTCCTTACGGTTTTCTGTGAAACTCTACGTGGCCTTGTCTGTGTGTGTAACTTAGATTTGAACAGTTTCAGTTAGATTTACCACCACCCCCCGATGTCTAAGACTGGAACTGCGTGGAAGTTTTCTGAATGTAGTGAGATGGTAGGAAAGGACTTGGGAGCAGACGAGCAGTCTGCGAGGGACTCGAGGAGACGCTGAGCCAGACACTCGCTGGAGTGTTTCATTCCAAGCACACGGGACCGGGGGGGCAGCTGAGTTTGGGCCGCCTGCAGTTCCTGTTCATAAACAGCAGGAAATGGAAATTGTAAGAGAGCCAGCCCCTCCCACACGAAACTGTCTGTCTGTCTGTCTGTCTGTCTGTGTGTATCTGCGTGTGTGCGCATGGTTCCCTGTTCTGGTCACAGCTGGGATCCGCTGGGCCAGCAGAAGTGTGCTTCACACCAGCTGCCTTTCAGCATTCGCTCTTATTAGGCGCCACTAAAAGAAGGATGATCTAAATGAAGGTACTAAAAGCTCCGCTGCTCCGGCACCTGCCTGATTTACACCCTGCGGCAGTACCGCTTTAAGGTCCAGAGGTTTGCGGTTCTGCTGCCACTAATGGCCATGCTCTTTGACCTTTGATTAAAGTGAGGGATTGTGGGTAAAAGTCTCCCCAGATTTTGTATGTCAGCCGAGCATCTGGATGTAAACAGCATGAAGGTTTTATAGAGGTCAGCTGTTAGTCTGAGGATTGCAGTGTAAGTATTGTGTGGTTTTTAGGTCAGTGTCAGGCGACTGAAGCCGTTTTGGCTGTCAAGCCCTTGGTGAATAGTCAGGTGCTGCATTTTGTTTTCATTAATATTTAGGCTCCACATGTGCAGCAGATTAATATTTGGCATGAGGGATGGGGGGGGGGGGCGCACGTGAAGCTTTTGGTGACTTCCTCTAGATGAGGAATGTGGGAGAGAATGAGCTGAGTGAGAGACAGGCACCAAAACACAGTCGGCACTTTGAGGCCGTTAACGGCAAGGCGGCTTGGGGGTTTGGCACAGTAAAAGCTGCATTAACGCCGCTGCGGGTAAAGTAAGTAAGGTAAGGCCAGCAATCAGGTTACAGAGGATTTGTGGTTCCTGCAGGCCTGCGACAGTGCCGAGCCCAAAGGTGGGCATTGGGGTAGCGGGTAGCAGCTTTGATTGCGGGATGCCGGCCTGAGGGTTCTGGTAGTGTTCCGGCTCTTGACTCTGGTTCCCTGCTGTTGTTGCTGCTGTACCTAAACCTCTGCATGCTGCGGTAACAGAACCAGGCACTGCCACGTGTGGCTCAGATCCTTCACCTGCGGTAAGATGACCCCCCCCCAGTGCCGATTACCTGATACAGGGGTGGAGGGGGGGGCTTCGGCTTGCAGTTTCACCTGGTTTATTTAACATAAGCGTGGAGGCTGAGTGGAGTGGGGCTTGAATGGAATACAGATTGATTGCATGGTGCCCCCCCACCCCTCCCAGAGGGCTGTGAGTCTGCACCTCTCCCCAGGCCAGAGTGGGGGTTGTTTAGAGTGTTTTTTTGCGTTTCCTCCATGCATGCATCACTAACTGCAGAAGTGGCCCCCGGGCGAGCAGGCGGCTCCATACATCCCTCGCTTGCCTCGCCTCCACTGGCTTTTATTTCTGAAAATAAGTGTCTGTATCGAAGAGCTGCAGGTGGCTGCGGCAGCCAGCGTGTGGAGTCCAGCGGACCGTGTCGTCTGAGGGCACCACACGCCGCCCCTCGCCGCCCTGCCCCGCATGGACCCCGTTCGGCGGCCGGATCCAGTTTCCCGTGCAATTTGGATTTGGCCGAAGGGCAAGCAAAAGCGGGAAGCCAGTATGGCGTTAAAGGTGCAGGCAGGCTTTTCGCAATGCCTCATGCACTTCAAACGCTTGTGGAGCTCAGGGTGGGGACACAGCGTGCTCATATTCCCCTGCTTTTATTTTAGGGGTTTTCTGGAATGTTAGTGAAAGAGGAACTCTAAAAGCAGTGTGATCATTCACTTATTTTATTTTATTATATTAAATGTGAATTTGTATTTTCCGAAGATAATTAGTTCGAATTAGAATTTGGGGGAATGTCAACATTTTGACACACATTTATGCCAATGTCTGCCATATCCAGTCCGTTGGCAACTTCACTGAGACTGACGTTCGGAGGTTCAGGTTCAGGAGTGCCCCCTGTTATGCTCTTCGTTTTCGCGGTGCTGATTAGGTTTCACGGCGGCCCAGCCCAGCAGGGGCTCAGGTGTCAGCCTGTTTTCCACGCCTGCCAGAATGATACCCCTGCCCCCCCGGCCACCGCAGTAAATAACTGACCATTTTAGAATGTGTGTGAAGCCCCAGACAGTTGAATACAGGTAGTCCCTGTATGGAGCGGACAGTTTGATACAGGTCGCCCCTGTATGGAGCGGACGGTCGGATACAGGTCGCCCCTGTATGGAGCGGACGGTCGGATACAGGTCAGCCCTGTATGGAACAGACCCTTGGTTCGATGGCTGCCGGCTAAGCCACATGGAAGAGAGAGATGCGAAGGAAGGGCGCCCCCTTGGGGAGGGTGGAAACTCTGGGCTTGGCCCAGTTACAGCACCATGGTAACGGAGCACTGAATGGGATCGCGGCTCTTAAAGGTGCTCGGAAAGCAGAGTTGTTGTCGCCAGGGTTCCAGCAGGGGACCCCGTGTGGCGGTGCTGGCTCAAAGCAGGCTCCTGGACCGTTTACTGCATGCTGGACTGGACAGCACCGTTGCCATGGCCACCAGTATCACCCCTGAGTCTGCACACCTTCAGCCGGGGAGCATTTCAATTCTTCCTGACAGCTGTGGGGTTTGTTTCCTTCCTGTATTGAAAAAAAAATATATATAAAATGCCTCATAAAAGTTGAATACTGGGAGGAGGGAGGCCCACGTCAAATGACCCGCAGACTGGGATGTCGCGTTTGAGGAAGTGATGTCACCATGGCAGGCACACGCAGAGGGCCGGGTGCGGGCTGGCCTTCCAACGCGACTGTCTGGGTCCAAAGGCCGTGCGGGCATCTTAGAAAGATCTCCCCATTAGCTAAACCTTACATGTGAGCGAGTTTTCAGTGCAGGGAGGGGGGGGCGCTTTCTTGCTGGCAGTCCCCTCGGCTGGCAGCTTGCTCACTGTAAGGGCACATTGCCTCTGAGTGGAGCACATGTTAAACCGTTATGCTCATCAAAACAAGTCGTGGTTAGAAATGCTCAGCGAATGCAGTAAATCCCTGATGTCGTACTCAGAAAAGTGCGTTTTATGCACTGCGAGGATGTTGATTCAGAGTGGGGGGTGGGGAGGGTGTGTTGGCAGTAAATTTACAGCCAGTCGCAGAGCTGCCATTAAGTGGGGGGGTCGAATTCATTAGATGGAATAAAAACAAGATTTCTGAGCAGGGGGAGAACCCCAGAGGCCAAAGAGAAACAGACGCAAGGCCGGGCGCGGCGCTGCGCAGAACCAGAGAGCCGCCCGGGGGGAGGGTCGGCCTGCTCACAGAACCTCCAAGCCCCATTCCCCCTACTTCCCATGGTTCTGGACGATCCAGTGCCCCTCCTTCATGTCCCTGCCGCAGTCTGTCCCCGGCCCAGTTCCTGGATGTGAAAACCCGACAAGCACAGCCCAAAGAGAGCCTTTATGCTCAGCCACCCTAACGGTGACCAGCACCCAATTCTGTCGGCAAATCAACAATTTTCCAAACAAGACCTGCTGGTCAGGTGGTGGAATTCCAGGCCTGGGTGAATCCCCCTCACAACTGTTCCCCACAGGGAGCTCCGACCACCCAGGCACCGCCTGAGAGCCACTCTCCAGACCTCCAGGGGCCACACAGGACCCCCAGGGACCAAACCACACACACAGGAGTGTATTCTGAGGTGGGGGTCATGTGGGGTCACTGTTAACGTGCGTTTGGGGGTGACTGTCAGACATGGCTTAAATTCTTCCAGTGCAAAGTCCTACCACAGGGTTGGAGGTTAAAGCATGACAACAGAGACCACATGTCATCGCTGAAGGTCCTTTAGGAGCATGTACCAGCCATAGCCCACAAGTGCTGCAGCCCTGACTCAGCTGCGACGCACTTGACCTGTTTTCTTTGGGGAACTTGTAGAAGCTACCGGAAGGTGGCATTTCAGCCATTACAGTATGGTGACTATACGTCCTCTTTTTCCCAGATTTTTTGGGAGTATGTTGACATTTTGCTTCCCGCAGTCAGAGTACTTTCTGTGTATATATTTGAGTTCCTTTGATGCTGCCTCTCTGCATCCTGCCCCTGGCATCCTCAAATCTTGCAAACTATTGCCCCCTATCTTACAGGCCTGCGTTGGCGATAACAGTGGAGTACTACATGCGCCCTATTCCCATGTGATGTGAGGCCATCCCAGACTACAATCCTATCCGACAGCAGGTTCACGGACTTTCATTAAACTTCGCCCGCCACACGCGATCTGTCGGCTCTGAGATGGGCGTCATTGTTCCCCAATCTTTATTCTAGAATTTAGGGCTCGTTTTCTCATTGACCCTCTGGCAGGGTGGTGAGCAGCCACAGGAGTGTTTGGGCGGCCTGTTCTCCAAGCCCTGATCATCCCGTGCGGCCTGTAGAAACATAGCGGGGTGTTTTTCCAGCTGAACTGTCTGCTGGAGCTGCCAGGCCTCTCAGTGTTTTTTAATGAAATTTCTTCACTCGTTGATCACATCCATGCGTGTGAGATCCCCCAAAGGATGGAACTGATTTCTCTAGGGACAGAAACTTCACTTCCTTCCAGAAACTATATATTCCCAGTAAATGTATCACTGGTGACTGGCTGGAATTAACGTCGCAATGAGTGAAGTTGGATTGTAAAGAGAAAATGGTTTGTGGTGAATGAGAAGGACCCGGGCTGGATCTCCTGCATTTAGCTTACTAATCTGTTCCTGAAAAATCACCACGCTTCGAAAACGTACTTCAATTTTTTGTAATTGGAAACATTATAATGCATTTCCAGGCCGATCCCAGTTTCGGGATTGTTAGGGTGATAGTGACAATAAGAAAAATGACACAATAAAAGAGAGATGATCAATGAAATAATCGTGTGTGACAATGAATGTGTGACTGAACGTGTGTGACAATGAATCAAGGACGTGTACGCGGCAGGTCCATCTCTCGCCCCTCATGTATGGAGACACAACACGGGCTTCGCCAACACATGGTTTGCTTTTCAAATTCGGCGTGTCGTACTTTGGTTTTTTTTTAGTATAGTTTTTGGGTAGAAACTGTTATGTTGAGGAAATCCATTGTTAAATCAAATATCTGATATCAGCGAAGCAGCGCCGACCGAATCCGCTTAAGCCGTGCGATTTCTGTGCTCCTGTTAGCATCAGCACACAGCACCTGCCTGGCCAGATCTCATAGCAATTTCTTTGGTACAGTTTGTCAATTAGGGGTTAAAAAAAAATTTAAAAATTCCTTTAAGCTTGCCTTGCAAAACTCCAGTGTCCCCCAGGCAGTAGCAGGAGAGATCTCTGAGAATCTTGGGGAAGGTTTTCATGATGTCCACCAGCTTCTACAGAAAGCCACAGTATGGGGACTGGAAGATGCTTTACAGCTCTCATGGGCCTGTGCAGAAGAGGAGGTTCCCATTGCTGCCATCTGTAATCTGTCGGGGAGCAACACCTTAGTCCAGGGTGGGCACAATGCAACACAGGAACGGGGTGTTTGTGCCACTCAGAAGCAGGTCGGTGAGACCCTGGCTACAGTTCCTCAAGTAGAGCGGGGGATTGAAGGTCTGAGGCGATGTTGCAGTTCCTGGAGAGGGTGGCTGGACTCCCCTCTCTCGTCCCACACCAACGGCTCACTTGTAGGATGTGTTTGGTTGTTCTCTGCTCTCCACAAAGAATATGAACAAGCCTATGACCACTAGTAAGACACAGGGCTTTAAATTGCCTTAAGGTTGTCATCATCACACATCTTGGGCTAACGAGAGCCCAGCACTGTTGAGTTGGAAGCAGAGGGTAAGTTCTGAAAGCAGCCGTGGTTCTCAATCATTGGTGAAGGCAAAGTCAAAATGGCCCGCAGGAAAATGAAACCAGCTCCTGTTAAATTGCCCTGTGGTTTGCGCTTAAGTGCTAATCCATGTCAGAAATATGGAATCCGCTGTTTCCTCCGTTAGCTAATCCCAGATTTCCCAACGGCTGTGAGCAACGCGTGTCTTGTGTAAACATCCAAACGTGCTCACGCTGCCTGAGGAAATGCGGAGGGCGAGCCTGCTGGGTGAACCTCTGCACCTGTCAGACTGTCGAGAGAAGGCATCAGCCAGGAAATGGCATGGAGACCCCAGGGGATGGTGAGGGAGAGTGGGATTAGGGCCAGGCCTATCTGCATGTACTTATTGACCATCTTTCAGTCTATCTGTAGGCGGGGGCACAGCCGTACTGCATTATATTTGGGGGGAGGTGTGACCAGAAGGCCGCGGGTTCAAGTCCCATGGCCAGCAGAGTGATGTCACTGCTGGGCTCCTAAGCGAGGCCCTTAACCCCCAATCACTCCAGGGACTGTCTGACCCCACTCTCTCAAGAGTACCTCACTTTGGATAAAAGCATTATCTAAATACATTCGCTGCCGTTTAAGGCTCTATTACCTGAAAAAAAATCGTCTGGGTAGGCGGTTGGACGATAATTCCGCACTGGTGACGTTTCTGAAAGTGACCAAAATATGCAAACGGTTATTTTAGCTTAAAAATTACCAGCCAACAAGCCATTTATAAATCTATATATTTTAAAAGGGGGCATGTGCTGTTAGACCGTACCACCGTTTACTCTTCATATTAAATGGTTCTGTTTGCGGTAAACAGCGCTGATCGTTTGCTCCGCGCGCCGGCGTCATGTTCGCACCTCCTTCTCCGGTGCCGTAAATTCACGGCTCCGGCTGGGCTGCCACTCCAGATAAGCCGCCTAAATGCCGTAAGGGTCGCGGCGCTCCGCCTCTGCGAGGGCTCCGTCTCCCGGTCCCGCTCCCGATTTGCCGCCGCACCCTGTTTAAATAGTAAGAGCGGAGTCCCAGAAGCCTCCCCTAAAACCATTTCTGTGCCAATAAATGTTGGTTAATTAAAGGCACAAGTCTGTGCAAACACATTAGGAAAAATAGCGACACGCCGCTTAGCCCTGTCTTTTATTAATGGCTTTTAACCGCCCTTATTATTAAAGGCCGGACTTTATTAGCGTGCCGCGGTCACCTGGACACCGGACGCCAGGTTTGTCATGCGGGTCATGTGACAGAGTCTGGAATCCGACACCCGGGGGTTAAAAATGAGAGGAAATCCGTATCTGTCTCTGAAGGTTGAATTCAGTAGAAAAAGGAAAAAGAAATCGCAGCTATCGAGGAGGAGAAAGTTTGCAGGGCGAGCGGCGGCGGCGGCGTCACGGCCCCTGAGAGCACGCCTGCTCCGGCCACACGCAGCCCGGGAGCCGGGAGCCCGGAGCGGCTCCAAGCCGTGATTGTGTCGGCGGTGCGGGCGCTGCGCGGGACCGCGCTTCTCCGTGCCGCCCCTCGGTGCGCTTTAACCCGGGACATACTTCTGCTGTTCCCGAACTTACCCGACCGCTGAAACGGCGAGAAGGTAAGCGCAGTTCGCTGTTCATCTGCTTTTCCTTTTTCTTGTAACTTTATTTGTAATTAAACGTGCCCAACGATTTAATTGAATTCCGTTAAGTACTCAAGGATTAAAAAATATCTCGTGTTAAACTCCTACTTTATTCACTAGTATTAATCACATAATAGAAAAAACCAGCGCGGCGATTTTAAATTGACACTGTAGTAACCGAGTGCAATTAAGTTTTCTACACTGCACTGAAGAAAGGCGATATATAAATCCCACTTCGTTCATGGTTGGAATATGAATAGTTTAAATTGGTCATTTATTAATGGGCTGAGAGAAGGTTTTGAATTATTAATATTCATATTTGATCAAAAACATTCAAAGTATGCTAATAACATCCGTCATCGGTGCAATAAAATTCCATATGAGTGCAATAATAATCCGAACACAAGCGCTTATATTTAAAGTCAATTTCATCATGCTCGTTACTAAATCATAGGACATTTATAGAAAAGCTTTTTAAAGAAAACTTAAATGTATTTCTGGAATTAAATATGAAATGTCCTCCAGTCGCCTGACCGGGGAAAAGTTTGAATGCCTGAAATCTCAAACTCGCCGACACTACAAGGTACCGGTTCTGTGCATGTACCCGCATACGGATAACGCACATCATTTTATTACAGTTACATTTTAACGGCAATTTATGTTTCAGAGTAAAAATATCAGATTCGTTTAAATGGAAAGTAAAATCGTATAGTTTTAATGGTCGCCGACAGATCCGATAATGGGACTGATGCGTTCCGCTCCTGCGCCTCTTCACAGGTTCACGTACAAAAAAAGGGAGCAGAAGAAAACAGAGAAGTTTTGTAAGAAAAGGGGAAAGAGAAAGGCTTGGCCGCGGAGGGAGGGAGGCGCTTTCCGATCGTTCCTGAAGCCTCTGAAGACTCCTGCTGCTGAGGAAGACGGACGCGGCGGAGAAGCGGGGCGCATGCGAGTCGGAGCGCCGCTTGCGGGATTTACACGGCGGAGACATGCCTCGCTGCCCAGGGGGAAGGCCAGGGAAGACGGCTGCTGACCGGCCCAGAGCCCTTCTGCACGGGACCGGGCTGCCCGCGGAGCGGGGTAATGTGCAAACGACGGCGCTGTCTTTTCCTACCGCCGTTTTCTTTAAAAGTGATCAGCAGTGTTATTATAGAAGTATTGAGACGGAGGGCGATCTGGAAAGACGGAGACTTCGGGCACATTATGTCATGTTAGTAAATATGAGCCTGGCTGCTTCTCGCCCAACGGGCGGCTGTGCAACGCGGGGCTGGTTTCCGAAGAGGGCGACAGAGCACCTGTCGGAGCGCCTGCAGGAGCCCCGCATCGCGGCGCCCCGACTCCCCATTTAGCCTTTTTATTAATATAATACGCCAAAATAGCAGTGAGGTCAGTAAAGCAGTTATGATCATCCCGGGACACGTACACGTACCGTTGAACCCAATAAAGAACCCGTGGCAGAGTTTCAGATGACCGGCGCGGCACGCAGCGGGTCCGGCTGCCTCCGGCCGATTAGGGGCGCTTCCCGCAAAACGCGCTAAATGCGTTTGGAGCTGAGGATCCGCACCGGAGCCCCTCCACCTGAGTGTCCGCCGCAGGTCGCCCTCATTCGGTGGGGACCTCAGTGTGGGGGCTCCTTTAGGAGGATCTGTTCAACAGCTCTCTCTTTCCCACATATAACTTTCTAATAGGTTTGCCAGGCCACGGTCCCTTGAATGACTGGGAGCGTCAGGTCCGGGCTCTGTGCGGAGCAGAAACGCTTTAAAATAACCCGCAGGACATTTCTCTCCGCTTTCAACTCGGCTAACCGTCTCATTTTATTCATTTCATATTATAGGACTGCGCGGGGGGGCACTTAAGTGTTTACCCCTGCCAGAGTTACCTCGTCAGAAAATAGTTTTTATAATACAGTTACAGACGGTTATAAACACGTTTATTTTTAAGTATATATATGATAACTGTATTCCCCGCCACCCTAAGCAGGGCAAACGGTTACGAGATGCAAGGATAAATATGTAGACCTATTAATTAATTGATTAATAAAATTAAATAAATGTCCTTACACAAAAATACTAAAGAGTAGGCGAACAAAAATAACGTGCGAATATTGCAAAAACAACAAAAATATATATGGCTGGTGGTTTATCTACGCCTGGATGTGCGGCAGATTGCGGGTTCCGGGAGGCCGTAGCGTGAGAGCGCGGAGTAGGAGCCGCGGAGGGGAGCCTCCGCCGCGGGCGCACGCAGCCTGGCCGCGGTTACGGGACCGCGTAATGAGCCCTTGCGCAACCCATAAACGCCGGAGAACAGTGACATCTCTGGAAAAGTACATCAAAATGCCTTTTCATACATAAAACTGGCATCAGTTATCAAATTAAGGGAACCTGCTATAAAAATGAAGGGAGTTTAGGTTAAGAAAAGTTTTGGCAGAAAGAGAGGTGTTACACAGCGACCCGCTTTACGTCGCATTTTTTTTTACTTCAAGCACTTTCTTTGTACAATTAACTGTATTCTTCTGAACACAGCGAGTCCTTCTTGCCAGGTCAAATGCATTAATCATGCCTGAGTCGTTTCCCTTTGAAATCGCAGGCTCGGTCATTACTTGAAACTAGTCCTGGACTCAGCCGGGCAACAAGGAAATGCTTTGAATGTCGTTTGTTCATCCAGACAGACTAATGACCGTTTTTTCCCCCTTTGGTGGATATAATTTGAACAAATGTATTGTGAGATATAAGGTCCAGGGGATGCTCTGGCTCTCTGAAGAAGCTGATTAAAATAATAGCCTTTCTTTGGAGCGGGGTGGGCTTTGAGCAAAGGACATTGAGCCTGTGGCAGGTAGCTGAGACTTTGCGAATTATTCACCGTTGACCATTTTCATTTATTAACGACATGCTGGTTATTACTTTCTGCCGATATCAACGGCGTAAGATTTTGCATATGTGTACAGAGTGGATCGAAAGTAGGTTTACAGCTGAACAGTCATTATTTTCCCCAAAGGTTTATGAAAGAGTAAAATAATGGTCAGATTAAATTCAAATTTCCCGCTATTACAGCCTTTTAGAAACTCGAAAAATATGGAGTCAATTGGAGCATTTAATCGTTACTCAAACACTGAATCCTCAGCCCTGTAACGGTACAGCCGCGGTTGAGCCGCCTTGTAAACATCAGGAAGTTACAGAGGCTTCTGTAAACAAGTGACATTCTCATAGCCTCTCTCCCTGTGCCGAGTCTCTGTCACGCATGTGGCGTCGCCCTTAAGGGAGATATTTGAATATATCTTTTTAATTTATTATATGAATGATATATTGCGTAAACATGTTATTTTAATCTGCTAATGTCTGATAATGATGTTTTGGCCCCAGTCACACAGGCAGGCACTCTCCCGCTTCCTGTGGTCTCTGACTGCTCGCTTGACCAGGTCACGGTGACCGCACGCGTGGTCCTGCCATCTGAAAATCACCCCCCAACCACAGTCATTCACATTCTTACCATTTATGGCCTGGTTCCCTCAGGAGGACCTTTTACACTGTTCACCATTTTTTCCATTTAATCATGTAAGGTTCTTGCTTATTAAAGTGGGGGGGGGAACATTTGAAATTTAGAGGGGGTTTAATGAAGTACTTATCTGGGGGGGGAGGTCAAAAGAGCAGCGACTTTGCCAAAGTGGGCGGGAGCCCCCTTCAGAGGGAGGTGCGGTGTCAAGCTTTACAAGAGAGATGTGTTGAAAATCCGGGGGTCTGTTATTAATCACTGCGATGTCTGGGACTCAGGGCTGGGAGGGGGGTGGGGGGTGTGAAAACGCCTCTCCCTCCCCATGACTTCATAAACAGTGTGCCGAAAACTCCCACCGGCGCCACCTGAAATCCTAACGGGGCAGGGGGTTGGGGGGTGGACCTGTCGGACACTAATGACTTCATCGTGCCCCTGCACCTCACTCCGCTCCTGCCGGAACCCTGCGAGACACGCAGGCCAGAGTGCGGCCCCCCAGGGCAGCCGAAGGTAGCGGTGTGCAGACAGACAGAAACGCTTCCGCCGTTTCCATGGAAACCTTTGCGATTAACGATTGGCCGCTCTGCTTTCTCATCTTCTTGTGAGTGTGGGTTTACATGATCAAACCCTCGCCCCTGGTTCAACACACCAATCAGCTGTTTTCCCTCCAAAAGGCATCTGACAGGATTATGGGAGCAGCACCCCTCAGTGGTGTGACGGCAGCCTGGCGGCCATGTTACCCGCATGTGAGAGCTTTTTTCGCTCAGCCGCGTTGTGTTGGCACGGAGGTAAATACTGACGAGCTGCGAGCTCCAGCTGCCGGGGTCGGGGCGAGCCTGAGGGTGAGCGCCCTGCTGAGGATGGGAGGCCTCGCTGCGGCTGCCTAATTGCAGGATGCTTTCTGCCTGGAAGTACTAATGAACTCCTGGTCTTTGTAGCTCTGAATCCAGCAGAAATCCCCAGGTAATGTCAGGCCACCGGAGACTGCGATTAGATCACAGGGTGCGAGTGGATAGCAGAGAGCCGGGCTGCGGCGGCCTGCAGCGGCTGGCACCCCCGCTTTTCCCACTCGGCGCCAATCGTTTCCTCATGGCTCGAGCTTCTCGGAGAGATGGAGAGCTGCGCTCGCTGGCGAGGCTGGAAGCTGCTTTGAGCTGCTCCGCCTGGAAGGTGTGGCCATAGGCATTGCTCTCAGCCTTTTGTGGAAGCCTCACAAAGCCGAGAGACATCAAGCAGCCTACAGTGGGATCTTGCTAGGAGGGCGTACATGTGGTTTCGTGCGACAATATGGAGAACAAAGCCCCCCTACCCCTGAAAAGCAGATCAAAAGCCACTGGACCAGTGATAGAAGCCCTGAGCTGTTAGCGCAGGTGCTGGCCGCAGTGCTCACATGACCTGCAGTTTGCTGACGCGCTTGCGGAGCCACATTAGCATAATAACCCGGTGAAATGAGGCGGGCCTGTCCGCCCCACGGCGTCGCCCTCAAGCTGAGCCTGCCGCGTTGCTGACTGTTAGCCTTTGGTGAGGCAGGTGACCTAACAAAAACATCAGACCCAGGCAACACTTTTCTCTCTGTGAGCGAGAGGTTAGCATCTCCCTGAGAAGGAGCCATTCATTTGCAGTGATGCTTTATGGGTAGATCAGCAGAGTCAAAGTGCAAGGAAGAAACAAAGGCCAACTTCAAAGCAAAGCGCAGCAGTAGGACCTTCTGCCTTGATGGCCAGTTTGTCACCATTAGCTTTTACACTTGCGTGCCGATCCACCACGGGGAGAACATTATGGCTGATGCTTTACCCTGAAGCAGCTGAAATCAGCAGTGCCTTCTCTGAAGGTCAGACCCAAGCACGCAGGTATCCAGGTGGCCAGCACTCTTCTCAGCACTAAGATGTTCTGCAGGATCTGTCCACCAGGGCCGTGCTGATGAGAAGGGCAGGTGTGCGTGCCCAGCCAGTGTGTGCATGGGGCCAGGGTCACTGGCTCGGGGGGCCACGGTAACTTGCAGCTGGGATGTTCCAGGCCAGGGGAATGCAAACAACAACCACTTAATTTGAAAAGCCAAATGAGCGTGGCCTCAAAGCCGGTCGCACGCAGCCGGTGCAGCACATGCAAACGGGCGGGCCGACCTCCTGGGGCCCTGACACGCTGTGCTGCAGCAGGCCGCCACAGATCACAGTGCAGGCGGGATGGTGGGGCTGGGCCAAGCCGCCGCCATGGATCACAGGGGCGGCCAGGCGGCACATTTTACATGACGGAATTTGCATGTAGGAGCTGGCAGGCCTCAGGTGGGCTGGTAGGGCGCGGGGGAGACAGGCCGATCACACCTCTCGCTCCCGGCGCCAGTTATTATAAACCAGGCATCAGCATATGAGCTTCCAGGCGCGCTTGGTGGTCCTCCGTCCTGACGATGATGCTGATGAGCTCAAAATACCACGGCTCACATTACAGTGAGGCTGTCCTACCGTTTCGTCATCGCTGGCCCATGACCAGGCTAAACGGGCCAGGAGACCCGGCAGGCCCTTCCAGAATCTGTGCCCAGCCGAGGTAAAAGGCTCCAGGGCTGCACGTGTTGTGTAAACATATTCCCTCCCTCCCTCTCGCTCTCTCACTCATACCCACTAATCGTGTGATAATTGGCACCCTGCCCGTTAACCAGACCTAATGGCGTGTTAAATCACAAGGAAACATCCAAAGGTTAGCTACCGATCGCTCTGGCATCGTGCTACCGAAACTAGAGCTTCCAGAAGATCCGGGGTGTGTCAGCATTGTCCCACAGATGAGTCCCCTCACTGTGAGGTCCCAAAACTTCACCCAGTTGCTGATCTTCCCCTGAAAGCCGCTGGAGAAAGCGACACTGGAGTAATATCACTGATAGCTTCCTAGCGGTTCCCTGCTGTCAGCCGGTCTATCTTATAGGCAGCATAGGCGGCTGCCTAGGGCACCGGCTTCCGAGGGGGCGCCGACTTGCCGGCAAATATCACTTTGCCTCCGATGGGGGTGCCAGCAGTGAAGCTCGCCTAGGGCGCCGGCTTCCGAGGGGGCGCCGACTTGCCAGCCAGTTTCACTTTTTCATTTTCACCTTTCTCAGGGGGACACAGGCACACCACCCCCTCAAAAATCCATTGCGCTGCTCCGCCAAGAGATGGTGCTGTGCCTGTGGTCGCAGGTCAAACTTCGCGAAAGAGGAGTAATTCTGAGCTATGGCATGGGGGTGGGACCTCTCTAAATGTACCCTCATTTCCGCAGTGCGCCCCCCCTCAGGGCAGCAGTTGGGCTGATTGCTCCAGAAACTCTTCCAGCATTCCAGCTTGTGGTGGATGTGTAGAATTGAGATGGATGTGAGCGATTGAAGAGGAGAGCTTGGCTCGGGTCTTGCCTTACAGAGCGCCCTGGGAGCCGCGTGCGACCCGCTCGCTAAAGCTTTTCCGGGGCTGGCGCTGGCAGGGTGAGGGAAAGGGCCTATAAGCGCTGACACTAAGTGCCGTCCTGGCAGTGGCAAGCTCTGTTGTTACGCATCACGCCGTTCAGCCACTTCCTGCTGTGAGTTGTGTTTAGCCTGATGCTGTTGAGCGCTTTTAGGCAGCAGACCAAAATCAAAGACTATCAAGCACGCGAAACCCCAGAGCACAGACATCTAGCAGCACTATACAGTCACAGTATGTGGAACCAGGAAGTCTTGGATGCTGGGGAGCTGTGCCGATCTGTGCTGTTCCGATCTGTGCTGTGCTGTGCTTTGCTGATCTGTGCTGAGCCGATCTGCACTGTGCCAAACTGTGCTGTGCCGATCTGTGTTGTGCTGTACTGATCTCCGCTGTGCCGACCCGTGCTGTGCCAATCTGTGCCGTGCCGACCTATGCTGTGCCAACCTGTGCTGATCTCCCCGGTGCCAATCTGTGCTGTGCCAACCTGTGCTGATCTGTGCTGTGCTGCCCACAAGCACCTTATTCCTGGAGGTGTGGTTTTCATCTTGATGGAGGTGCTGCAGCTGGAGCTCAGCCGAGGTGTAATAGACCCAGTGCCTTCGCAGCAGTAATGGCAGTAATACGCCAGATTCTCGTAATTATGCCTCCTTAAGCACGGCAGCGATGGCGTCTGAATGAACCTGACAGCAGTCGCCAGACACACACAGCTCGGGTGAAGCACAGTTTCCCCGAATATTTTGAAGTCCCACGGAGACCGTAACTCTAATGGGCCTGTGGGGTGCAGCACGTCGAGCCCAGCCTTCCCTCAAGTATTTTTCTTATTCGGTTGATGGCTTTATGGTGGCTTAAAGGAGGCTGAGGGCCCTGAGTGTAGGTTCCTGGGGGGAGGCGGGGGCTCTGTGTCTGCAAGAGGAGGGGGTCCAAGCCCCTGGGTAAAGGGCCGCCTGGGAGTAATCAGCTGGGACACTTAGTGGGCATTGCTGGGGCCAAAAATCTGAAAGAACCAGTGGCACTCTAGGATGGTGGTGTTGGGGGGGGGGGGGCACAGGAAAGCCATAAAACAGCTGTGAAATATCAGGGGGCAGCCGCGACCCCTTACAGCAAGAGCCGCTGTCATGTGACCCTCGGCATCGAATGGAGTGACAGCCCCACACTGATGCTGCATTAACAGGATCCTACATCCTCCGTGACTCACAACAGGCTCCTTTACCTAGTCTAATCAGGTCAGGGGGTGCCCCCCACTGTGCCCGAGATTCTGTTTCAGCCCCCTTCCCTCCGCTGTACTGCCAGTCGGAGTCTGGGGCGCGCCCCCACCTCCCACCCCTCAGGGGTCTCTAGCAGTCACAGTGCCTTGTTAGCATGTTCGCATGTTAGCGTGTTCGCGTGTTAGCATGTTAGTGTGTTTGCGTGTTAGCATGTTAGCGTGTTAGCATGTTAGCGTGTTTGTGTTAGTGATGCCACATCAGGGGTTTGACTGCCAGCCGGTGGCTCCGCTCTAACCTCACGTGTCACGTCATCTGCCGGAAGCTATTGCTTCGTAACGTTTGGGCTGCAATATATTTTTAGAAACCAGCTGGGGTGAAAGAATGGGGCAGCGTCTGGGGGTCTCTGCCGGGTGAATTACCTGCCTATACTCACGCGGCACGACTCCGCGGCAGACGGCCGCTGTTTACACTGCGATGGCAGGCTGCCTGGAATCCCTCACAGCCCGAGTGTGATTAGCAAATATTTCACCATGTTTATAAGCAGAGACATTATTTAATGCTTAATTTGATTATGAGGCCACCATGTAACAGATATTTACGGGCAGTCAGGTTATTATTACAGATGAGAGGGAGCAAAACTGAGTAAAAATAATGATAGTTACTAAAAGTAAGGAAAGTAAAGAAGCTTTGAAATGTAAAAGTTACTTTTGTGTCTCGTAATGTGGGTGGAGCTGAAATGAGAAATTTCTATAGGGATAGAGGGGCGTGTATGTCCCCCTGTGGTTCGGCCCTGAGGGTGTTCACTCCAAAGGGGGGGGGACTCACATGGCACCCACGCCTTCCCAGCGAACAATCTGGCGGGTGGGGGGTAACTGCCCAAGCAAAGCACCCTGGACCATTGCTGTCCGCTGTTGGTTGGGTGCCAGTCTTTCCTGACCTGGACCGGCACGCCCCCATATGGCTGTTAAACGCTCAACTCAGCTTTAGATCTCCGTCTGTACTTCAGCCATGTATGGCCTTCTTAAGTGTAGCCATGCCCTGTATGACCTTCCTGGGCGTGACCATGCTCTGTATGACCTTCCTGGGTGTGACCTTTCTGGGGGTGGCCATGCTGTGCGTGGCCTTTTTGGACATGGCCATGCTGGGTGTGGCCTTTCTAGGTGTGGCCTTCCTGACTGGCTCACATTCACCAGCAGTTTTCACCATTTCATCCATCCAGATGGGAAGAACCAGTGGAGGGAGGTTGTACTACAGAGAACCCCCAGTGTCTGCTCAGCAGCGCCCCCACCTCACCTGAGGAACATTAAGGTGCGTGCTTCTCCCTGCTTACCTGCTTGCTCTGTCTGCTATGGTTTAGGCTTAAGCACTTTTTATGATGGACCTGCTGTGTGCCTTTTAATGCTGTGTGTTTGTACGGTCGTGAATGAAAGCCAGGAGCAGGGCTGGGGGGGTCGTGGCGGGGCTTGTGCACGTGCCCCTTGCTCCGAGTCGCCTGTGTGTCCTGTCACCACGGAAGCCGGATGAGGCTGAATGTCAGCGAATCCATTAAACAGCAGGAGCTCTGTGTGTGTGTGTACGTACGTGGGTGTGTGTGTACGTACATACGTGTGTGTGTGTGTGTACGTACGTACGTGTGTGTGTGTGTGTGTACGTGTGTGTGTGTGTGTGTGTGTACGTACATGTGTGTGTGTGTGTGTGTGTATGCGTGCAGCCAGATCCATCCCAGGTGAACAGAGCATGGGGGGTTTGGGCTAGTTGTCACGGCGATGCCAGGGGCCACGCAGCTCTGCAGGGATCAGCTTACTCGCGCCAGCTTGTGCTTTGGCAGCCACAGATGAATGGGGGGGTGGAGCCACTGTGAAATGATGTAATGAGCCGCACTGAGGCCGCATGTGGGACTCTGGGGACTGCTAACCAGGCCAGAACCTCACTCTGGCGGGACTGCAGAGCAGGCTAGAACCCCATGCTGGCAAGACCACTGACCAGGCCAGAACTTTACACCAGTGGGACCGCAGACTGGGTCAGAACCTCACACTGGTTGAACTACAGATTGCACCAGAACCTCACTTTGGTGGGACGGCTGACTGGGTCAGAACCCTATGCTGGTGGGAATCATTTCATATATTTGCTAACGTTTGACAGGCAAAACGGACCATATTTCAGTAATGTCTGCTAGATCCACGGGTGCAGGGGGCCCAATATGAAGGGGCTGCTTACAGCTCTGTGCTGGTGTGTTACACAGTCAAGGCTGCAAAGCACATTGAGAGTGCGGAGGGGGAGTGTCCCTGTGTGGGCGGGGCTATCACGCCTAGAAAGCTGTTAATGAGAAGCGAAATCAGAAGGCTGTGAACTGTGAGGCGATGGGGCATCCAGACATGATGGATGTTTCCAGTCCAGTGTGTGTGAGAATCCCTGACCCGTGTTCATCTGCTCCCCAGGTCTCCCTCTGGATTCTGCTGTGTCTGCTGGTGCTGGCCGAGGCAGGTCTTCCTGGTGCGGCCCGCCGGGCGGACCCCAGGCCTGCGCTGGTGGAGCAGTGGCCTGGCCCCAGCACAGAGATGGAGGAGAGGGCGGGGGAGCCGGACGCACATGCCTCCTGGGGAAGCCTCTTTGGTGAGCCCCCACTGTTGTGGGAGATATAAGCAAGGGGGGCCCAGGCTGACGCCACACAGCCTCTGCGGGGGTGCGTGTTTTATAGCCAACCACAATCGTGCAGAGTATCCAGTCGTGGGAAAACTTGGGGGTGTGACCTGGGGTCCCGTCTCTCATAACCGGCGGCGCAGGGGGCCAGCTTGTTCAGATCACACAGCACCCCCCATACCCCCTCTTTCCCCCGCTTTTATTAGATTAGGGTTGAGTCTGTCCCAGGGGCCGTTTCACGGCAAGTTACTCTGACACGCTCGCAGTGCTCACACTGTCTGCCTGAACGCCATCCATATAAATCAGCTCTGTGACTGACCCCAATCGGCAAGAACCTTTAAACGAAAAAATGTGACCCCAGGATGATTCATGTCGCTCCTGGAGTGGAGCCTGCAGGTCGTATTTGTCAGACTGTGGTCACAGTCACGGTTGCAGTGAGCTGTACCCAGGAGAAAATGAAATCATCCCAGGACGTATCGCTTCAGTCTGGGAGGGGTTTGACCTGAAATGACGCATATGCGCACCTTTGGCACCTGCACGTGCATCAGCGCCACATCACGGCACATCGCGGTGCGTCGGCATCAAAGCGGTGCCCCCCTGTGGCATGGTGAGTTGCAGTGCGTTTAATTGTGAGTGCGCCAAGCCCCCGCGCCCTCCGCGGTCCATTGGTATGCGCAGCTCTATAAACAGCTCTGCTTTGATGTTTCACACGTCACTCTTTGGAAACCACCTGAAACCATTTACAGGAGGTACACTGTGGATTCCTGCAGAGCCAGCCAGTCCAAAACGACTCCCAGGATCCAAAGTGAATCTGTCCACCACAGGCCACAGTAGCTGTTAGGGTTTCTGTGGTCAGGAGTGCAGAAGAAACAGCGACTGACAAGCGTACTGGGTGTTAACTGTGGAAGCAAAAATCCCTTCCCTTTAGAACTCAAAGTCGTGGTGATTTAAAATAATCTGCGGGATAACAGCATGAGCAGGAGGTCTGTGAGAGAAGCCGCTGGCGGGATGTCAAAGTAACTCCAGGGGCCATTACAGGTTCACACCAGCCTGTCGATAAACAGAGGCTCCCATCTGCAGCACACACCCCGCTGCCAGGCGCATGTGTGTCAGAGTGTCTCCTTTTGGCTGCGGTCACACAGGGGGTCTCGAGTTACCAGCCCTGCAGCTACGGAGAAAGGGGACACTTTGCTTTTCGCGGTTCAGGAGAAAAATGGCCGGCTGGGGCTCTGAGCTCCCCACACGAGCTCTGCAGCTTTCAGGCCCGCCTGTCAGTTACGATTCAGGTCTGGCTTCAGCTTCCCCGCTGCAGAGCAGACCGGGTCAGGCTGAGGCTGACTGAGGCTGAGTGAGTCGGAATCACCCATCACTAAGATACACGTTCGCACGAGAGGGACTAGTACTAAGTCTAAACAGGCATATTTATGTAAAACATCCGATTTACGTTATAACTTGATCCAAATCGCATTCCCTGCTTATTCCACCTGTCCTGTGTTCTCAGTTAACAAGTCTGTTTGTGCAAAGTCCTGGTTTGCATCAGTTTCCTTGAACTTTGATAAAATCTTGTGCCTTGTACATCTCTGTAAAGACTTTTAAGCATTGCTTTGTTAGCATACAATTCACCTGGTATCAGAGTCAAAGTCAATCCATGAGGGACAATGTTGTTTCCGGATCTTTCCTGAGAACCATCTCGTTACCTGTGTGATCCAGAGAGGTGGAGTCATGTTTCGTAATGCTAAAAGTAGGCAGTGCAGGCATGAATTCAGGTTAGATCATTTCCAGGCCCAAACCAGCTTGGCCCTGCAGCTCTGCCTCATCCTCACTGTCTGCTTCCTCCCTCCCCCACAGTGAAACCGACCCAGTCGGAACCGGATGACCGGCACGGCCGCTGGCAGCGTTCCCCGTCCAAGTCTGGTTCACCCCGGAGCTCAAGGAAAAACCGGAGAAAGCCCAAAGGTGAGAAGCACTGCAGGATGGAGCGGAAGGAGATGCGAGTACGGGACCTGGGCCTGGGCTTCGACTCGGATGAGATCATCCTGTTTAAATACTGTGCTGGTACCTGCCGTGGCTCACGCATGAACTACGATCTGGCCCTCAAGAAGCTGGTGGACAACGGGACTATCCCCAAGCAGGACTCCAAGAAGGTCAGCCTGCATCCATGCTGTCGGCCCACTGGCTACGAGCCCGTGGTCTTCATGGATGCTCAGACCACCTGGCGGACCATCGAGTACCTCTCCGCGGCCAACTGCAGCTGCGTGCGGTGAGGGCGGGGGTGGCTCGCCCAGGTGACAGGTGCCAGGTGGAAGGGAGTACCAGGGAAGGAGCTGTGCTGGATGCTCAGGCTGGAGACACCAGGCCCTAAAGGGCTCTAAGGCCTGCAGTGGTCTCTCCTCAGCCCCTGGACGGGGCACAGCTCAGCATGGAAGGTTAAGCTCTCTCTGTTTTCAGCCCCTGTGGAGATTGAGGACAGGGGTCCATAGAGGCGGGCATCCCAGTCTGCAGGATGGGGACACTCTGTAGCCCGTCAACAGAGCAGCACACTCGAGTGAGTGGGGGCCACACTGTGACCACGATCAGGACTGGAAATGCTGCTGGTTTCACCGTCAGATGGGCCTCCAGGATGTGTTTCGGCGTTGGCTTGTAACTCTTAGCTTTGTGTCATGCGGAGTATGAGTATGAAAGGCACCAGCTTCTGTGTGCACGTCGCCCGGGAACAATGCAGGGGAAAGGCAAGCCACTGAGGCGAGCTCGACTAACCCCAAACGCTACTTACTTAAGTACCGATGGACTGTAACTGTCAACACCAAGAAGGGGCTGTTCGGCAACTAGCTGGTTGGTGATTAGGCAGTCATAACCGCAAGGTACATCTCCCAGCTGGGAGCTCGCTGAATAAACATGGATCTGTGTGTCAAGCAGTCGCCATGGTCACAGCCAAAAGGATTTCCAGAGTGTGTCGCATGACTATGGATTGGACCAATTAGATCTAAGGCAGGTTTACTTCATCGGGATTGCTCAGCAGGACCCTAACTCTGCCTTGTCCACAAAGCCATGATGTTTACCGCCATACACATGACGTTCGAGGCGTGAAAGTCTCCTCCAAACGCCGAGCGTCACCGAGCGTGTTGGTCAATGGGGTGGGGTGTCTGTGGGCTGGAGGGGTATGTTTAGGGCATAAAGGCTGGGGCCCACTGGTGTTCCAGAGTCACATGGACTTTTTTCGCATCCAGTTATATTTGTGCAGCACTCTTCAGGGACACAGCACTAGTAGGACCGCAGGGAGCCTGTCAGCCAAGGAGGGGGAAGCCCGGTGAGGTCAGCGCGTCAGCCTGCAGTCATTTCTGCGCGTTCCTGTGTGTGGCTGGGATCCTTCCGCCGGGTGTGGAAGCAGCGCTCCTTCCCGCGGCTCTCGCGAGCGCCAGCCGCCCGTCTCCTCCGCAGCGTTGTCGGTCGCTCCTCACATGCCCCTTACTGCGTCTGCGTCCCTCTCCGGAAACATGGCCTTTAATTGTGATGCTCCCCAGCATCAGCAGCGACTTAAGCTGCCCAAAGCAGGGGGGGCACTCTTCTGTGAGTGTGTGGGTCCCTGAAGTGAACGGGGAGGCTTCTTGCTTTGAGGGGGTGCCTCTCTCGGGCTTAAACATCGATGGTGTCTGAAGGAAATGTCCTGCTCACTTGACCATCCCGTGCGAACAGCAGGGCGCGTGTTATCTGGGCTTTCCTACGTGCTCGCCTCCCCCACCCTGTGGTGTCTGTCCGGGCTGCAGCTTGGTGTCACCACGCCTGCAGGAGATTGTCCCTCATAAACTCGGGCGGCTTTGGCAGGGGGGGTCTGCCTGTCAGTCCCGGAGATCCGCTCCCTGGACCCAGCTCTTAGCCCCGTGACCATCTTGTGCGCTTCTGTCCCTCGTAGGCCCTCAGGGTTTCTGCGGTAACTGTAATTCTGTGGTTCCTGCTTTCCGGTACTGCCATGTTCGCTATGCTGCTAAACTCTGTGGTCAGGGTTTGCATTGCTGTGCCGCTCGTGGGGGCCTTTATGAAGCAGAAATAAACCCTAGTCATGATCTGCAGATACTAAA
Source organism: Mormyrus iriodes (assembly GCA_011763525.2). Classification (NCBI taxonomy): domain Eukaryota; kingdom Metazoa; phylum Chordata; class Actinopteri; order Osteoglossiformes; family Mormyridae; genus Mormyrus; species Mormyrus iriodes. Next base: position 1,435,094 of record JAAGVU020000043.1, on the reverse strand, counting down.
GCGTTTCTGTAAATCTAAGTGGGATCCCGTAGAAAGGAAAATGTGAGTTTACTTCTCTCAAATAACTGCAGATGATGATGAGCGTTTTATAACCCTTTAGGGAAGGTCCCGTCATGGAAGGCGACCCCGCGGCGTGAAGGCGGCTAGTTTGCTCGCTCCCTTTCGCATTCGCCTTTCTAGAAAATGAAAGCTGTTTCCAGGACTGTCAGTCACACAGTCACACCTCCGCTTAGCATTCGGATAAACACACATCCTGCAGGAAATGAGGGTGAATGCTGTAAACTGCCCTTTACTTTGACATTCTGTTGGATAGAAGGTCTTTGATCTGTCCAGTAAACATGGAAAGGTCATGGAATGCACACACATGTAGTGGCAGGGGCATCCCCGCCTTGGCGGTGTGCTGGGACCCCCCCCCCCAATTCCCGCCACCTGCATGTCCTCCTCCGCGTGATTCGTGCTGTCAGAGCTGCAGGGACACAGACACACCAGCCCAGTTTACCGGGACCGTTCCAGCCTGTCACGAATGCTGTGACTCGCAGTTTGGGAATTTTTTCCACAAACCCGGGATGCCCCCCCCCCACCCTCTGCAGGGACCAATCTCAACAGGAAGCTTCATTATGCCACAGCGTGCCTGCACCCGTCTCACTGCTCGTGTGCAAACGTGGCGAGAGCGTGAGCCTCTCAGGTTGTCCTTGGTCTCCATGGATAGATGCTGCGCATCTCCTTACATATTTGTTCTACAGACAACATATTTATTTCATTTAAGTTATTTATTTATTACTGTTTTATATGAGATTTGTTTCACACATACCATATTTTTATTTATTATAAAGTGGCCATGTATCTTTTGGTTAATCTCCTTTTTTGTAAATGTCAGTTTTATAAGGAAAGCAGACAGAGCCTCTGACCATGTTCACTGAAGGCGGTGAGGCAAAGAAGGAAAGTAAGGACAGAGAGGGCTGGGAGGGTCACCGGGGGTGGGAACGTCCCCGGGGGCGGGAGGGTCACTGCGGACGGGAACGTCCCCGGGGGCGGGAGAGTCACTGCGGACGGGAACGTCACCGGGGGCGGGAGGGTCACTGCGGACGGGAACGTCCCCGGGGGCGGGAGAGTCACTGCAGACGGGAACGTCCCCGGGGGCGGGAGAGTCGCCGCAGGTTGTGTTCCACCTACGGGTGGTGCTCTCCACACCTTCCTGGGGACAGGGAGGGTATCTGTCACAACTGAAACGACACATTTTGTTTTTTATTCAGTATTTCAACACAAGTGCAAAACGCACTTTGTTACTCAGTAAAGGATTCATCATTATTACTATAGTTGTTATTTTAATTGATGTTATGATTATCTACATCTCTACAAAGTCCCTTCTATTTTTGTACAATGCCGTTTTCTGTCTCGGAATAAAGTTTTGAATAAAGATCCTGGTCATGCTTGAATGCTGATGATGGTGAACCGCGGGCCCCCGGCATCCAGCCCAGCCCGATGCTGTCGCATAACCGATGGCAACATGGCTCGATGGCAAGGTGCCGGGGTCACGGCGGGTGCAGTAGGCAGTGGTGCCCGCATGACGCGAGGGAGCTTTCATGAGCGCAGCCGTCCCTGGCACCGGAGACACTCGGCTCTGCACGTCTCTGTAAACTCCCGCGCGGGTCCGTTTTGTTCCCTTATCCTGCCGCCATCGGCTGCTGATTGTAGCTTTCTTTGACTGTGGCTCGCAGATAAGGCACCTGAAATATGCTTGCTGGCAGCCAAAGGAGGGTCGGGGTTCCCTTCAGCGCGAGCCTTTTGTTTACCCGTGCACCAGGGCCGCGCCCCCGCTGTTTACAGAAGCCCAGGGGGAGGCCTGCTCTTTTGAGGCTGGGCAGAGCAGCCGCCATCTGGATCTTTCCTTTGCGATAGTGGCAGCATGTCGGGGGCGGGTGGCTCGGAAACACCCCCACCCCTGCGTGCAGGTCTGAGGCACGTCCCGCTCGACCCCGAGCATCTCGCCGTGCCTGTGGCACCCACCCCCCCAGACTGGCGCTCAGTCGGAGGGGCGGCAGCATCTCTGCTCTGCCTCTTCGGCGTGGACATGGAGCTCTGTGTTTATACATCAGCGCTTCACGTAAATCCAGACTCACGCAAAAAACATCTGATGTTCAGAGAGTTTACAGAAGCGCTGGTGCAAGAAGCTGCCATACGATAAAAATGTATCTGAACTTCATCCTTTCTGTCAGCTGTGTTCCTCAGCACGTGTTACTGCTGTATTTTTGGCTTATGTGTCTTTTGCTGTAAGATGTCCTCGAAGTATTAGTTTACTTTTTGTGGCCCCTAAATATGACATCACATGACATCATACTGCTAACCCTCAGCACCTCGGTCCCGCCCGGCTCCTCGCTGCCGCTTTTGGCTTGATTCTCACGTGCTCTGGGGCACAGCAGAGCCACTGTGTCAGCATCACTTTTTGACACCTTTCTGGATGCCCGCCCTCTCCGGTGCCCCTAAAACCTGTACCATATCAGATCCCGTGCCAAGAACCCGTCACTGGACCGAGCCATTGCCACATGGGCAAATCAGGACCTGAAGGAGAGCAGCTGGGTACAAACGACATGGCAGGGGTGCCATGGTGCCCCCCCCCACCCCCCGGCCACCCGCTCCTTCTCACCTCCCCCAAAACTCACCGACAGAGGTGGCTGCTTGAGAAGGAACACCTGGTCAGTTTCAGATGCAGCTGGGGTGGTTTGGGTTAAGGCTTTTTCCGGAGGGTACTGCCTCCCCATATGAAGCGGAAGCATTTGAGTCATCAGCGGCTGCCACTGCCCGATTGGATGCTTGCTCTCCGCTGGCGTGCCTGAGACGGCTCCAGCCAGTGGCCGGGCTCAGAAGCCCAACGCTGCTGTTTGGGGAATGACGAAGGCCCAAAGACAGCTTTGAGAAGCCAGAAAACGACATGTGAACTTCTGCACGTTCTCCTGCGGTCTCTCAAGTGCACTTCCTTGTAAATGACAAAAACCAAACGCTTATTATTGTAGGTGGCCATCGAGTCAAACTCAGTACATACATAAACGCGTTCAAATCCAGCTAATGACACTTAGCTTGGCGACAGCTGCTCTTACGATAGCTTCACTAAAGCAGTTTGCGTTTCCTTCCTGGGAGAAACGTCTCTTTGACTGGCTCACAGCATCACAGTGTCTCAAAATACCAAACGACCAAGTGATACGGCTGATGGAGGAAGAGCTTCTAGGAGAAAACAGGGAGCAGACCAGCCGAAGTAGACAGCCAGTGCTTATAACACCCCCCCACCCCAATCAGGTACCAGCTAATGGGCTCCAATGGGCTCATGTTTAATTCATTTATTGAAGTCAGGGGCCAGTCACATTCCTAAATGTCCATTACGTAAAAGGCTTAAAGACACGGTCTTCCTGGGCCCCGAAATGTTTTTCATTCCTGTTAATGCGCGACACTCTCCAGTGTGTAAAGTCCATTGACTCGCTGGCCCCGTTCTGCCACGCCGCAGTCGAATGAACGTTAGCCAGATGTTCTGGATATCCATCCATCCTGTTTCAGTAACCGCTCATCCTATTCAGGCTGGCGGGGGATCCGGAGCCTATCCCGGAGACGATGGCCGCAAGGCAGGGAACTGCTCTGGATATGAATGTCATAATTACAACATTGGGGACAGATGTGCTGGTTCTGCGAAGGCTGTCGTCTCAGAGATCGAGGGCTGGATTCCATAAAACAGACCAGCGTTAGGGACCTGAGTCCATCTCTCCCCTCATAGGTCGCTTAATCTGCGTTCTGGACCCAGGATAGCACCCCCCCCAGCTGCTTATAGGGGCTATCTCCAGACGTGTGCCTTACCCTACACATCCATGATGACCTGTTCCTGTGAGCCCAGCATCTTTTCCATCAGGACCACCGCTGTGGCGATGCATAAGGGCTCGGCGCTCGGTCACCACCACCTGGGATTAATAAAGTGTTCCGATTCTGATTTTGATTTCCAGCGTGTTTGTGAGCCGTGTGATGAACAAGGGGAAGATGTGCCAACTCCCTGCGCCGCAAGAAAGTCAAAACGCGATCCTCCGAACACTGTGCCTGGGCAGCAGTGCAAGCCTCAGACAGCAGGGGACTCTGGCCTTAACAGCCAGAAAGGAACCATCTCCATTTCACACTTGCCCTTGATATGGCTTTTCATTTTGGTGATGGAAGGGTCCTGTGATAACTCTGGGAGTGTTACATGAAACCATGAAACACGAAGACTTCCGTCTGAAAGTGGGCGTCAATAAGACCCCCCTCGCAGCTGTTAGTACACATACAAACACACGTAGACAGGCAGGTGTTTCTGACTCTTAAACTTGTGTGCTAGCGACCTCTGTCGGCAGCGTCGAAATGGTGCATTAATTGAACTCCTACCCTCCCGTATAAAATATGTCTTTTCATGGTGGGCATGCCCCAAGGGTAATAAGAGTCTTTGCAAATGGAAGCTGCTGAGTGGATGCATTAATAATTGGTACAGAATCAAATATCACATATCTCATTTTCAGATTCACGTTAAAACTGAGGCCGACCGGTATTAAATTATATATGTCAATTTATTCAATGTAAATTAAATTGGGTTGAAATTGTTGGTGATATAAATATATTTCGAAATGTGAGTAATTTTAACAATTTACCTTAGAAACCATGTATTTAATGTGTAAATGTTAAACGTTACACATTTTAAACCCTTAATAAGTCGTGGACTGCAATCATTCGGATTTGGTTGCTATTTGGACTTGTATTTTGTTTTGTATTGTGTTTACTGAAATAATCGATATGTGAGACGAGTGTGAGAGGTGGCCAATGGGTCAAGGACGTCTTGCGTGTAAAAAAGATACTATTGACCATTTGATTGATTTCCGCATAGCGACACTGACATGATTTCCCTTGAGAAGAGCATCGTCGTCTCAACGGTCTCCTAACTTCCAGCCAAAAGCCTCAAAGTGCTCTGAGTGAAAAGCACTCATTCATTTTATCCGCACGAAGAGGCTGCCTATCTAGCATAGATATACGGCCAACCATTAATAACCATAATCATAATTTAAGAGACTTTGCTAAATACGAACTTCAAACAGGCACTGTGTCATTAGCACACGGGTCTCGAAAAACAACGTTTTATTTCAGTGCGATAAAAAGACGTGATACAGAAATACCTTTCTGCTAAGACGCATGCGTCACGGTATCAAGAAGACAACATCATTCGTGACATCGCATTAGTTCACAGTTAGATTTACATTCAAGTACGACCAGGCACGCAACAGAAGGTACAGGCAGGAGCGGCAGTGTATAAGGCGCGTTAGTGCGCGTTAGTCTGCGGCTCCACTCAAACGGAGTCTGAACTAACCTTGTCTAATGAAATTGCATACCCCCCCCCAGGTCGACAAGTCATACTGTCAGCGACACCTCCACCGCCCGTCGATAGCTGTAAATACAATAGTGTCGGGGGGGGGTGTTAATGAGCCTCCGCTTCTCGGTTTATCTCACTGGGATATTTGTCCTTCTTGGTATGAACAGCTTTATTACTGAAAATGCCAAATACGACAGATGCCACAAAATGCATTTCAAAAGGCAAACATTCATTGAGCCTATCCCGGTAAAAGAGCCGTCGCCCACGGCCGGCGTCTCTTCGGTTTGCTTTAAAACTCGCCGAAGGTCTTTCTCCCCGGTTGGCTCGGCATGAGAATATCCAGCCTCCGGTAAAGCCCACAGAGCCAATTCTCCCTCTTTAAAAGATGCCTCAGGGACGGATTTCATGCGAGCGCCACCATACAGCCTGAGCAGCGCTGACTTCACAGCAGATGCGGTCAGAGGCATGGCACTTACTGGCAGACAGTAGCATAACTCTCTGTACTGTGCAGAGTTACCTCCCGCCTTCCTGTTTCACTTGTGCATTGTGCATTAATAATCATTAACACGTTTTAAGCGTTTTGCACAAGGCTTCGCACACAGCAGTAGCAGCAAGTAATCCTAGTGTAAAACATTTTTGTTTTGACAAAAATATATCTCAAACATTTAATTTTCGCGTTTTAAATAGACATTTAAGCACCTCCCATTGCTTTAAAAGAACTATTTCAAACATATGAATTTACCCTCAATTCTTTGACTAAGCACTTCACGCTATCGTTGACTCGCTTAATTTCTCCCGCTCGTTAAAACGCGCGCTTTACGTTCCATGCACGTGCTTAAATAAAGGCACTTCTCAGATTTGCACGACGTGCAACAGCTGCGCGTGACAGTGTGCACCGTGTGTCCCGAGCGCGGACGGTGCGCGCCGGAGACACGCGGGCGGAAAACGGGTTTATCCCGCGCCGATCTCGGTCAGAAACGCGGAGTCACGGTCCAAACTCGTTCTGGCGTCTTACTCCACGCTAAAGGGGTGAAAGCTGGGCCGCGCCGAATCGCACTCCCAGGACTGCTGCGCAGTAAAATCGATGAATGACTTGGTCCTGATGATGGTCTGACTTCCCGAGTCTCGTCTGAAGTTCCCGGTGCGAAGAGAGGCGCAGCTGGTGGGATTGCTGTCAGCGCACGACGGGAGCGTGTTCTGCCTGCTTGTCCAGCCTAAATTACGGCTGTGATCTGCGCGCACAATCCCCGACGCCCGCTTCAGCCGTTGGCAGCCTTTGACAAGCAGATTTTTTCTACACAAGATGTAAACCCATGGATCCAAAATCGGGTTGAAGGACGCGAATCGTATTGCCAGGAGATCGCTGTGGCAATCCGGCTTTTCTCCTGCTGATATCCGGGCTGGGCCATACAACTGGTTTACAAAGATCCGCACCTGTTGAAAGTACATAACGTATGTATCAGCTTTGACATTATGCTCGACAGCTATTGCTGCTGCCCAAACCCTCGCACAACACGTACACAAAAAGATTTATACTCTTATACTTATACGTCTTATACTACATCACGGTGGACTTACCACTAACGGAATGGAGCAGACCAGAAACACAACAGTCATGAAGATAAGCAACCAGAACATCTGGATTTCCGCGGCCGATGTCACGGAGGTCAGCTTTGTGAACCGGCGCCTGGAGCCGTCCTGGTCGCAGACCTCGGTTCGCACTACTTGGGTCCTCTGGCTCATTCCCACCAGGGACCTGCAGACAGCGAAATTGCACAAGACAGTCACGGCTATCAGGACCAGCATCACCCCGCCGTACAGAAACGAGTAGGCGGCTGCCAGGGGGTCCATCGCCCTCCAGTCCAAGAAACACCAAGTGCCGGGAAAATGCCTGACGTGCCTGCCGAAACCAAAGCTAGGCATGATGCACAGCACGACGTTGGCTAAATAAGTGGCCGTGAGAGCGAGTCTGGCCATCGTCCTGTCCACGTACTGCGAGTAAAAGTACGCGTGGTTTATGGCCAGGTAGCGCTCCACCGCCATGGCGCACAGGATGGACATGCCGGCGGATCCAAAGAAAAGCATGGAGAAGGAGAAGAAGTGGCAGAGCAGCTCCCCGCCGGGCCACCTGCTGGTCACGTAGGTGACGATGACCACCGGGCTGGTGAAGCAGGTGCCCAGAAGGTCCGTGACCGCCATCCCGCAAACCAGCATGTAGAAGGTGGTCTCCTTCTGCTCTTTCTTGGAGATGCACAGGACGACTATGGCGATGAGGTTACTGAGGACGCCCACCGCGAACATCGTGGCAGAGGTGGCCACCGCACTGGACTTCAGCCGCAGAGGCAGAGGCTCGCTCCTGTTGTCCGAGGAGAAGAAATACCCGGAGACATTCGCGCCGTCGCTTGAGAAGGATTTATTCATTTTCTCTTGGTACATGTGTTGCGGTGATACAATCTGCTACCACCCGTTTAGTGCATAACTGCCTGCTTACGAGGCGTTTGGCTATTTTCAAGTTTTGCCTGAATATATACTCCTAAAAAAGACTATCGGCGGTGTGAACGCACTCCGCGTAAATACGTGCGTAAACGTGCGGCGCCGGCGTGCTGCCCCCCGTTCGTCCCGGCGGTGCCTTTATAAAGGTGCTCCATCCTGATGTCACGCGCTACGCTGACGCCAGACACCTCCGGCGCCCCCCACGCGCGTCTCGTGCGGGGGTCGTGCAGGCGTCCTGCAGCGGGACAAAGGTATGGCGCGCACTCCGGCTTCATCTCAATCAATCCCGGAATATAAATGTATCGGAAACGTAGCAACATGGAGCAGCCCGCTTCTCGCCCCGATCCCTCTGGTAGATGCAGAGAAACACCTGCACTCACACCGCGAGGTTCGGAGTTCCTACCTGCCAGCATTTTAAACTTAAATATACGTATAAAATAGAAGCACTTGGTACAGAAGGGTGCTGATAAATCGGGTACACTGTTACCAATACATTGATCCTCCTCGTTATCATTCCGGTGCTGATAGCTGACGATCTGCGGGAGCCGTTTGATTAAACATTCCCGGCTACGATAACAGTAACTAAATAGGGGTGCACCCAAGTCCGTTTCAATGGTTCAGTAAAGCCCTTTCGACGCTGCTTGTTGGGAAACCATACATTTGCAAACTACTTTGTATTTTGTTTTTGTAAGAAGAGTTAAAGTGTGATTTTAATTACATATGCGGTCTCTTTGCTTGTTTGTGTCCACCTGTCTGTGGGGCTCATCTCCAGGCTCATTTAGATAAATCCGGAAAACTCACATCCACAGTCCCGCGGATTTTAAAAAGGACATAAGTATCAGGACCAGGATCCGGCAACCCTGGGTTACTTCCGTGTGCCACAGATATTAATCGATACTTTTGCAGGTAGACCCTTGGTGGGGACGCGCTGATTTCCTCCGGGAAAAGCAAAGCTGGCCGGCCGGGCTGAGGTGCGCACCAGGGGGCAGACGGGGAACCGAGCGAAGCACGCCTGGGTGCAGCCTGCAGCCCTCGCAGGGGGCGCCGGGGCTCTCACTGGCCGACCCCGCCGGTAACTTGCCTTTCTAGACTGGACTATACAATATTCAATACAAAGAGTAATTACAATTATTTAAACGCAATATGTACTTTTGGAATTTGTTTTTAATATTTTCCCTTTTTATTTATTGACTTTATCAGTTGTATTTTCAAATGAACTATTATTTTCACATTTGAAAGGCAGTATTCCGCACGTTATTTCCAGGCAGGCCGCCCAGCTCATTCTCATTTGGGTGTTTAATCCGTACACCTGTCACCCTGAAAGGCGGCCAGAGCTCGCTGCTTTCTGCTTTATTGCAATATCCTTTTTATTTGAATACTTTCTTAGTTAACATCGTTGTTGAAATAGTTAATCCTGAATATATAAAAATCTAATAGAGTAATTTTATAGGCAGTTGAAACAGTCATCGAAAACCTTAGGCATTTCTGGCCAGAACACATCCTTTCTAATTATATAGGCCTATACGATTACAAGACCTTCCCAGTAGCGTTATAACAACGCTATTTTATTACATTAGCTGAAATTGAATGTTTTAATAATGGGCGCTGTGTATCGTCTGGGGAGGTTTGAAATCAGTCTGAAGCCATCGCTTCCTGATCCCGGTCTCAATCTTCTCCTCTATAACATCTCCCACGTAGATTCACCTGTATGCGCTGCGGCTCTCACTCCTTCGCGTCTCTTCCGTGCCCTAAGCGTTAAATATTCATATGCACAGTCGTAGGCGGCATCCACAGCCCACGTTAAACTACGGCCGCGGGGTCTCGGCTGCCTTCGGAATGACAACATAGAGTAGTACGGTCTTATTTTTAATATTGTAATATTAGTGGTGTTTATAATAGCTGCAAAGATATTAAAGCGAAGCTAATAAACATTAAGATGCATTTATTCATTGGCTCCATAGGCAGAGCTAATCTGTAGCGCGTGCTGCCCGTCCCTAGTCACGTGATCTCTGACTGTGATCCAGGTAGGGAGTGCTGATATCATGACCTGTGTGTGTGTGTGGTTTTTTTTAATAAATAATAATAGTTGATACTTTATTGATCCCTGTGGGGAAATTCTTTTTATACCTCCCCCAACTTGCTCTCTGTAGGTGAGAGCAAGCTGGCTGCGAAGAGCAGCCACCCATAGCCCGACCCAAGTAGCTGGGGGTTAAGGGCCTTACTCCAGGTCCCACAGACGTGCCCAGGCTGGGCTTGAAACAAGAACTTTCTGATCACAGGTGCAGAGGCTTAGCCCACTGAGCCACACGCTAGTTTTATATTTCTGAGAATGTCTTTTCTATGATGTTCCTGTGAGCCCTGCTTCTGGCGACCCGTCAGCCGGGATGCTGCATTAGCTTTGACTTTATGGCACATTGCTACCCTCAGTACAGACATGACCGTGAAATGTAGAAGATTTACTATGATGTCTAGGGTTTGCTCATTACCTGCCTGCACCATGTCAGATATTTAAATACGCTAACATTGGAATATGTGTGTAGTTACGATGGAGTGTGTTGGGAGGTAACAGTCAGGCTATGAAGCTTCCGGAAGGCGCCCTTCCCGTCACTGCACAGCACCTACACTCGGAGCAAATGTAAGCAAAAGCTTACATTTTTTTGAATGCGTGCATTTTCAAGCTCCTCTTTACTACTCCCACCACTGCGTAGCCCCCCCCAGGCCGCTACCTCGCGACAATCTCCCCCTCTGCGTAACCCCCCTCCAAGGCCGCTACCTCGCGACAGTCTCCCCCTCTGCTTTTTATAGTGTTGGCGAAATCCAGGGAAGGAATCGATATAAACCCTGTTTCCACACCACATCTCTCCCGGTTACTTGCCACTTATCGTGGCCGTTCTGCAGCCCGGGTTTCGATCCCAGGCTGCGCTTTTTAATCAGCGGGCACCTTTCCATCTTTGGCTCTCTCTCCTAACAGCCCCCCATTTGAGTTAGACAGCTCTTTGCATGTTAGAGCAAAAACAAATAACGGTAATAGTAAGCCCTTCATGAATATTTATTATGTCCTGGAGGACATGTGACAGATTTGTTGTCAGACCTGGAGGGACCCCTGCGTGCAGACACATAAATCTGCAGGCTGCCCCCACGTGGTCCGGTGTGGTCGACGTCGCTCAGCTGCTGGGTGGTGAGCTGACTCCATCCCCCAGTCAACCAGGCGAAGAGAGCAAAGTCTTATTTAGTCACTGGTTTGCGTCTGAAATGATTCCAATTTAAAACAGAAAAAATCTCATAAAATTCCAGAGCACTGCACGCTGTGACAAAAGGACACTATAAATTTTGACCATAAACCAAAAACCGCAATAGAATGACACCAAAATGTCATTAAGATTCTTTAAATGCAAGCTATAAAAATGACTTTTAGCTAATTAGTTTTAAACAACAATTTCAAAAAAACTGTTTTGTATTTTCTATTCATTCATTCTTTTACAGTTTCACCCGGGCCCCGTGGCAGGGCCACCTCCGATTTCCAGGGAAAATAAAAGCGCTTAATTTGATAATACTGGAAATAGGAAACTGACACAGAAAACGTGTGACCTTCAGGGTGCAGTTCCTTTGGTTGCGTCGTCCCGTTTCGAAAGGAACACTGCAGATTCACCAAACCTATTGTGGAAACTTCTACTTCCTAAAAATACTCAACCTTTGAAGGACAAATTCATTGTCAAAATTTGTCCTTAAAGCAGAATTATAAACAGTGTTAATAAGCGAACATTTTAGTCGATTTGGAATAATTTGTCATTTTAACGAGGTTTGCTGTACGAGTGTCACACTGTTCTCTGGATACATTTTCTCCGTCATTGTTTTTGTGGTTATTTTTCATTGTTATTGATGCGTGCAGTTTAATAAGGCTTACAGTACACAATGGTGTAATAATTATACATCATAATATCTCAAGAATTGAACATGGAATCGAATTGGCACATAAAGATAAACTTAACGGCACATAATTGACACATAAAGAAGTTTACTGATACTGATTGGTCACTCAGCTTCGCACTCAAACAGCGTTTAACTGATAACGTTTGTTATTGGCCCTAAAGTCTGCTAGGAGATGATTGTGCTGCTGACTCAGGTTTCACAAACGGATAAAGAGAAGAAATGTCGTCTGGAATAAGGAAAGTCTGTGTCTTTCCTGCGGGGGGAGGTGCCTCTCACTCACCACCCCCCCACCCCCCATGCATGTTCACGCCCATCAGCCACTGCTCACCTACATGTCCGCCTCCTCGACAATTATGAGCCCTCGGACGTCAGCTGCTCTCGCGCCCACACCTCTGACCTGATGGGAAACACCTCCAAGGCCTCTGCGCTCGGCTCGGCACCCCTCCCCCCTCAGCCCTCCATGCACGCTGCCGTCTTAGCCTGATGTCACCTTCAGGTCTTCATGCGAGCTGAAGGCTGCGAGTCCATTAGGCAAGGAGAATGCGATCCAGAATTTCGGGTAGGGAATATATCCTGCAGAAAAAGCTATCATTTCAGGGGGGGTGGCTTTGAGCAGCTGTCCCATCATGGCAGGTCATGCTAAGGCGAATGTGGCGTTAAGGTTAGTGTGTAGGGTGTCTAAATGCAGCTAATTATCATTAATTATTAACTGAGATGTAAATTGTTGAGCTGTGGACCATTGCACTCTCAGCAGACTGACCTCTTATTCCAATGACTCAAGCATGTTTTTAGCCAATGGTATATTGCAGAATACCCCCCCCCCCAATAATTAATAGAAGCAAATTAAGACTCATTATCTTTCATTATAATCATAAGCTGCCTGTGTATGATTTCATTTAAAACAGCATAGTATTCATGTATCTGGGCATTAAGCCAAAGCAACCCAGGTCACTTCAGTCAAGTGTAAACTAGCATGATTCACTCTGGAAACTGAATCAGTAGCCTGGTTATGAGAGTCCACACCCTGACCCTGTTTGCCTGTCGGCCGGACTGACTGCTCTCCTTATGTACCTATCAGGGCCTGCAGGTTTGTTGTGAAATTCAGACTTTCTTTATTAAAGCTGTGCATCGTGTGTGAAATGAAAGTCGCCTGGAGCCCTCTGAGTCATAAAGGCAGGCCCGCCCCCCCGAGATCAGGGGGAACATCATCCCATCACCCTACAGGAGAGTGGCCAGCCCGTCCGGCTTGCAGTTCCGGGTGTCTCCTGTTAGGGCATCACCTGTTCCAGTTTGCTGCTCTTCTTTCTTGCATCTGCCTCATCAGTCACCCCCCCCCCCACCCGCTTCCTAATCCTGTGGGGACCCTCTGAGCCACGCTGGACATCCCGCTCAGTTTCAGCGTCACCGAGGTGTCATCCAAGCAAACTCTGCATTTCTTCCTCCCTCTGTGAATTTAATGTCGCGGGGCGCATAGACAGAAATTTGCGTGACGGATGGCATCGCGAACGGACACCTGAAATGCTCCCGTCTGCTGACGTTCATTCCTCCCTGCTGCTGATTCGCCGTTGGGTCCCTGCAAAATGAGCGTTTTGTTTTGCATTTTTGCGCTCCTGCTTTGTGCCTGCGGAGGGAGCTCATTAACTGCCCATTTATGTCTGGCGTTCATTAAGAGAGCAGCCGCACGTCAGGTCTGTCCCCCCTGTGGATGCAGACTGGTTCAGGTCCTCCTCCCTGCATGCTAACAGTCATACGCATGCTCTGGGCCGTCTCTAATACACCATGTATTGCGTGTTTATCGACCGAAGGTGGCTGTTGATCAGTCAGTGGTACACTGACCATTGCCTTGTACAGCGTTGAGTGTGGCCCTGTGACATCTGCCACTGAGAGACCAAACGGCAAACAGGCGCCTTGTCTTTATACCAGCCCCGATTGCGCTCATATTCACATAATGCATGGCCTGCAAAATGTGTCCTGAGTGATCGGTTATGTGCTGAAGAAATAACAGAAGCCAGGAAAGCTAAAGCAAATGAGCACCTCAGCTATTTCCCATCAGATCTGCTTTATCGTCGGCACTTAAATTGTGCCTGGTGCCTTCGAGATGCTATGGTGCCATCACACGCTTCACTCAAAATGGTGGAAAAACCAATATTCATTTCTGCACAGAAAAAAGAAATGTGTTACCCTTGTGGAGTAAAGCATGGCTGTCTTGCTGTGCCTGTAATGTGTGGAGTGAAGCACGGCCGACTTACTGTGTGCCTGTAATGTGTAAGTTAAGCACGGCCGTCTTACTGCGTGCCTGTAATGTGTAAGTGAAGCATGGCCGACTTACTGTGTGCCTGTAATGTGTAAGTTAAGCACGGCCGACTTACTGCGTGCCTGTAATGTATGGAGTGAAGCATGGCCGACTTACTGCGTGCCTGTAACGTATGGAGTGAAGCACGGCCTTCTTACTGTGTGCCTGTAATGTGTAAGTGAAGCACGGCCGACTTGCTGCGTGCCTGTAATGTGTAAGTGAAGCACGGCCGACTTACTGCGTGCCTGTAATGTATGGAGTGAAGCACGGCCGACTTACTGCGTGCCTGTAACGTATGGAGTGAAGCACGGCCTTCTTACTGCGTGCCTGTAATGTGTAAGTGAAGCACGGCCGTCTTACTGCGTGCCTGTAATGTGTAAGTGAAGCACGGCCGTCTTATTGCGTGCCTGTAATGTGTAAGTGAAGCACGGCCGTCTTACTGCATGCCTGTAATGTGTAAGTGAAGCACGGCCGACTTACTGCGTGCCTGTAATGTGTGGAGTGAAGCATGGCCGACTTACTGCGTGCCTGTAACGTATGGAGTGAAGCACGACCTTCTTACTGCGTGCCTGTAATGTGTAAGTGAAGCACGGCCGTCTTACTGCGTGCCTGTAATGTATGGAGTGAAGCACGTCTGACTTACTGCGTGCCTGTAACGTATGGAGTGAAGCACGGCCTTCTTACTGCGTGCCTGTAATGTGTAAGTGAAGCACGGCCATCTTACTGTGTGCCTGTAATGTGTGGCGGTCAGTCAAACTGTATTAGGACCCAGCCTGGCAGTTTGCATATTTCTCAAAGCTCATTAGCTGCCTGTCTTCCCTTGCCGCTAATGAGACTCACATTTCTGCCTGTGAAATGAAAAGGTTGGGTCTAGAGTACAAGACTTGGGTGTGGGTGTGTGTGTGCTGGTGCGTGTGTATGTGCGTGTGTGTGTGCTCGTGCGTGCGTATGTGTGTGTGTGTGTGCTCGTGCGTGCGTATGTGTGTGTGTGTGTGCTCGTGCGTGCGTGCGTGTGTGTGTGTGTGTGCGTGCGCGTGTATCTGTGCATGTGTCTGTGCATGCACATGTGTGTGCTTGTCCGTCTGTATGTGCGTGGATGTGTGTGTGCGCGCGCGTGTGTGTATATGTGTGTGTGTGTGTGCGTGTGTGTACATGCCTCTGCCTTCATGCATACAGCTGTAAATTTGTGAGTCCAATGAAGAGAGGAACTCCTAGAGCATCTCAGAAATTTCAGAATGTGTGTGATGGAGCATGTGGTGGCCTCTCATTTGTTGAGGGACCAGATGTGAATGAGCAAACTTCAGAAGATCCTCAGCATCATGGAATATCCAGTTTCAGCTTTGTATGCTTTCATTTCCATCTTTTTTTTGGGTAAAATGTAGATCAGACAAACCTCAAAATTAATTCTTTCCACAAGGAATGTGAAGGGCCGCAATTGCGTCCCTTGAGAGTGGAATAACTCGGTTCAACTGCTCATTTTAAAAGTGATGCTATCGAAAGGTCCAGGTTTGAATTTCAGCTCTTTAATGCATAACTCTAAGCAGTATGAAGGCAGAGGCTGTGTTTCTCCTCGTTACCTAAGGATAAGTTCATGGTCGAAATTTACAAGCTACACAGCCGAAGGAACAAATCGATGGCGGCTGTGGGAAGGAGCTACACACCGTATTTAATGTCATCTGACCCGCCAGCCCAAAGATGGAGAGTACCGAGGAGAAAGGTGGCCCCTGAGCAGCCACTGGTTTGCTCGTTTAGGCCAAACTATTTAATGTGAACTTGTGCGTGAGCTTTAAAGGTATGGAACGCCCCTTTTTAACCTTTCATCCCTCAAAATATCTCTGCCTGGCCCTGCGAAGTGCAGTTACATAAATGAACGAAACGTCAGCGATAGTCAGGCTTTACCCCTGCAGCCTTGTGCGTTTCACCCAGGAAAAATGTGGCAGGATGAAATGCCCTCAGCTGTTTCATTTAGAGAAACCTGCGTCAATACGTGCCGTTTGGTGTAGCTCACTGCCGCGCCACAGAAATACGATCTGCTTCAAGACAAACGACATCGCTGTGACCGGCGCTGGCGGCCCTCTGGGGAAATAAACACAGCCGTTAGCAGCTTGCCGGACATGCCAAAATGAAATGTACCACTTTAACCAAGCAGAGATGGAGGAAAAGGAGACAGCAGAGGACAGGGTAGACCACAGCGCCCCCCAGAGATGGAAGGTAAGAACACCTAATGGCGTACAATGATACCAGATAATGGAGGGAAGCCATTAACAGCAGGTACCACAAGCTCCCTTTTCATCTGTCCATTATTCACAACCCATTTGCTCAACCCAGATCTAGTTCACGTCTGTAGATGTTTATCTCTCAGCTGTCCTGCTCAGATCCTGCAGAGCCCCGTAGTCACGTCATGTGACTGTATGTCATGTGACTGTCACTGGGCTGACAGCAGCTTCTGACCTGATGTGAATGTGGTGGAGAAATGACTCTATCCTCTTGGCGAAGCAGCTGGACGTATGACCAAAGAAAGCTCCCGACATTCTGAAGCCAAAAGCAGCCCAACGGTGAAGAAACAGCTACTGTGAGCGATGGGGGGGGCAGCCTTAGTGAAAGTGCCTGTATTGTGCTTTAATTATGGTGAGTCCCCCCCCACCCCGCCTCAGGGCAGCAGTAGTGGGTGATTCTGTCAGCTTAATGACATTTCATGAGGGACCTATTAAACACTGAACCACCAACAGCCTTATTCTCACACCGCAGTCAAGCTGATCTCGCTGAAATGGCCCGTTGGGGTGAGCGTGCTGGTGTCACGCAGCATGTGGAGACGACGGCCCTTCTCCCTGCACGTCCTTGCAGACGCGGCGCCTGAGCGCAGACCCCCCTGGATGCCATGCTGAGAGGGTTTCTAACAAACATAAAGGTTTGTTTTTTTATTCATGTTTTTCTGTTTTGAACTCTGCTTTGAACAAAGGAAATTCATTATATGTGAAACAGCTCAGCTGCACACTCACACAAAGCCTGTGAGTCATGTTATCACAGTCTGTGTGATATTTTCTTTATAGTTGGTAGAACAAAGAGACTTTTTTAGAGGAAACGCTTGGTTTGCTTATGACACGGAGCTGCAGGCAGAAAAGGTGCTGGATGTGCCTTCATAAGCGTAGGCAGCGAGAGTCCCTTGGTGCAGGCTGACCGTGACGCACACTGCCTCAGGAGCCCCCTACCGTCTCACGCCTCGTGTGACATCACTGCTAACTGTTTAGCAAATCTTCACGCTTGATGTAACTGTGGGGTCTGGCCTTAGCCGCGGTAAAACGGCGAGGGAAGCCACTAGCTTGGGACACACTTCCGTTTTCCATGGTGATTGATTGCCTGCCCGGTGCTAATGAAAGCCAGCTGGCCATGATTCGACTGCATGTCTCTGGCTGACAGGGAGCGCGGGCCATCCTTGACGGGTCCACAGCCCGTGTCACCGTCCGCGGGCCAAGGGGGTTCTTTCAGATCTGTGCATCAGTCTTTCCGAAAATGGCTTACTGTATTATAGTGATGTCGTTCATTCAAACCAGATCCAGCCAGCGCCTTAAACAGCCTTAACGCTTGTTAACTACACGACAAAAATTCAAGAAGTGAAACTCCACAAAGAGAAAACTCTTATTCTACAGCAGAGTAACAATGGGGCCACATAAAATCTAAAGTGCTGATGTTTCCCAGTGGGCGTATGCAGGCATTTATGAGCGCATGTTACACTTAAATGAAATTTATTACCCGTCTCTGGTCAGATTCCTTTATTTTTATTAAACTTCCTTGGCATAAATGTAAAATGATATTTCAACTGCGTTGCTAAGGAGTCTTAATTTGTATGGTGCTCATTTTATGCTGCTGTTAAATTACCAAAGTGTGGGCTGGTCTTTCTGCAAAGCTGGAAATCCAAAGGAAACTCGGTCCCCGTCAAACCGTGAAAGCCCCATCTGCAGCAGCTTCATGGTCACTTTGAGACTGGTCATGTAGAGATGTCAGACGTTCCTTCTGTGACCTGTGTTCCTTCAGGCCTGAAAAGCCCCTGCAGATCTGTGTCCTTGCGAATAATCACCAAGCTCATGCCATCTGCTTGTCGTCGTCCATACTGGACCTATTCACTCATTTATACAGGACGGTTTCTCACACCCTTTCGTGTGCTTTCGTGTTGATAAAGTGAGATATACAGCTAACAGATCTCTAATTCTTATTCACAGTTTAGTTCAGTATTATTGCATCAGTTTTAACCTATGTCACCGTTGGTCTCTGGGACACCATTAGCCCTAGACTTGCAGTTAGCCTGCCTGCGATGGTGGTCTCTTGCTACCTTCAAACGATTCCTTCAGTTATATTCACCTCCGCCTCTGCTTCATATTGCCAGGCCCCTTGCAGAACAATGACTCACAGAGTTGATGTATGAATTCCCAGTGGTGATATTTCCCTGTGGCAGTTAATTGGCAGAACTTAGATAATTACAGTTTAAATGTGAGGCTGTGGCTGAGTCACACTGGTATTTGAGGATCTTGTCTCACTGGAAAGAGCAGCTGGCTGTCAGGGATGACTCCACAACATGCATTGAAAGCCACAGAGAAGGTCGAGGTACCAGGTCGGCCCTGAAACCCACCAGATATCCTGGATACAGTGACCTTTTAGAGGCACCCAGACAGAAGATTTATGCACCGCGGAGACCTGGCTGCTTCCCAGGCCGAGTTGGATGCACGCCTAATTACACAGTTCGTTTAGTTCAGTGCATATCACGTGCATTGATGTCGGCAGCAACCAGTGGGCCAGTTGCAAGGCTGTATGTGACCTTTAGCCCCTATGCTAACTTCAAGCGCCACCTTTGGCAAAGCCTTTCATAAGAACGATGGTCGAGACTGAGCCTCGGCCTCCCAGACCATGTGTCTTCAACCATGGAAAGTCAGTCACTGACATCCAAGCTGCCCCTGTACAGTGACAGTTACCCAGGGCAAAGGCATTCGCTCACATGCTCTCAGCGGATGTTAGACAGATAGCTGACAGCCACTGTCTGAAATCAGCGTCATTCAGTTAACTTGTTAATGAGATAATAGGGCCAGGCACTCAAATGAGGGGCTCTCGCATCCCCTCGACGGCCAGTGGAGATTATACTAAAAAATTTCACGAGTTTTCTGGAATTTACAGTGGAAAAAAGAGTCAGGGGCAGCTTAGCACAATGTGTCTAATGTAACATCTGCATATTCTGTGTTGTAATTACGGAAAAATCTTTGCTTAACTAAATAAGGTCAAATTGCAGCATATTAAACTACAAGCAGTACCAGCTGAGATCACTGTTTATGCAGAGCATCTGGCCATGAGCTCCTTGCATTTTTTAAACACTCCATGTGGAAATAGAACATCGGCCGGCTGTAATGTGGTTGACCCTCCTGCTGGTTTATAAACGTGCAGCTGGTAAGCAGGGGGTGAGCTTGTGAAGACTCCAGGACTCAGGGGTAGCAGGTATGATCAGGCAAAGGTTAGCTGCCCCCTTTCCGAATGACACCTCCTCCGCCCCCGAATGTAAATAGACCAGACATCTGTGGGCTGCTACTCAGTCTGTTAATGAGGCAATGAATGAAAAGTAACTGTGCCGCACAGAATCAGTAAGAACTCTGAACAATTTCACTTGTATGAACACGCCAGATAAATTCCAATAGAATCAAGGCTATTTATAAAACGACGTTGAAGGTAATTGGTAACATTTGTCAAATAGAGTATCGTTTTAAATAAGGCTATTTAAAAACCTGGGTATATGTGAGGTGTTCATTGAAAGCCAGCATCCACCTTTAAAACGTTCCTCCTATGTGTATTTCAGACTAAATTCAGATTCATCTGTACTGTTATCACACCGAGAATGTCATTTTAGAAAACAAAGCATGTAACACATATCAAGGCTGTTTAATTGTTTTCCTACATTAAGAGAATGCATCGCACCATACAAAATAATCATTAAGGTTTAGCAATAGTGACACTAAACAAATTAAAATCAAAAGCAATTTACGCGTATATAAAACATAAATCAGCCCCCACATTTCTCTGAAAAACTACATGCTGCAAACACAGCGGCGCGTAATAAAAAATATTCCTCCGAGTTAAGTTTGCAGTAGTTTCCTGCGATGGACTGAGCTGCAATGGACGCTTGGGTGGATCAGTCATTCAGCGGCGAAAAGGCAGCAGTAACTGAGATATTCAGTTTGCTAAAGGAGAAGCCATTCGTTGCTTTTAAGACCCATTAGTCTGTAACTTTCCAACTCCACAACTCTTATGGTCGTCGAACAAGTTACGCGGGCTATACCAGCGCCCAGCACTACACCCTCACAGCTCCAGTGTTTTGGCTTGCTCTCCCCGGATCTAATGCATTTCTTCGGGTATTAAGGTTTCCTCCAGCAGTCCAAAGGTATGAACTTAAGTGTATCTCCGAATTGCCCGCGAAGTATAGTTATGCGTGTTTGTGCCCTACGACGGGAAGCTCCCCCGCCCAGGGTGAGCTCCAGGTCACATGCATACAGCAGTCACCCCCAGACTGCATCAGACTGCTGCACAAGCCACGTGCGAACCACGGCTGGCTGCAAAAACATCCCAGTTTCCGGTGGGACTTTGGGGGGAGGGGTTTATTCACGGAAGTGACGTACGTAGCGCGTATTGGCTCTCTTTTTAAATGCCCTGAGCCCGATTGGTGCAGAGCCTGCCTTTGTAACCATTGGCTGGAAACTACTCACCGGTATATTTGAACGCAGATTTGGAGGGCGACTGTATTTTCACAATTGATAAGGTAAGGAGATGAGGGCATAGCAGGTGAAAAAGGTCTTTAATGCCTTTACATTACTGACACGGGCTCTATGCGATGCGATTAAAGGTTCGTCTCCGGAACGGACTGGATGCTCTTTAGGTCCAATGTTGTGCATAAACATGTGGTTAAGATGACTGATCCAGTCGCATCTGGTGTAAATGCTGGAGAAAGACGGAACGTACTATGCATGAAGCCGCAGCTCGGGCAATCTCACCTCAGCCCTTTCTTTGAACGGCATGCCTGCGATCGCTCTTTCAGTCAGACTGCCGGGGCCAGCATGCTGTTTGAGGAGGACGCCGCCGAGCTGCGGTGCGCCGTCGCGGTGGAGCGCCTAAACGCATCGGGGCAGGCACTTCAGCGCCAGCTGGTCCGGCACGCACACGTCACACTGGGCCGCAATGAGTTTCAGGAGATGGTCCTGCGCGTCCACGACGGCAAGGTGCCGCATACCTTCCCGCTCCGTGAGATGCAGCTTTTCACGCGTTTCGCCCGGGACGGCAAGTGCACCATCAAGGTCCCCCCTGACACTCAGGTGCTCATCTCCGACTGTCCCCCGGAGCGCCTGCGCGGGTTTCTGAAGACCCTGAGCATCAAGCACCAGGCTTGGCGACGCAGGACGCCCGTAGGGGAGCGTGCCAGGCTGCTGTCTGCGCTCCCACGCAGCTTTGAGACCATCAGCCCCCTGCAGCAAAAGGACATACAGCAAGCAAACGAGCTTCGGGGTAAGGTCAATGCACCAGCCGAGAGGCATGGGAACGGGAGCGCGGGGCGGCAGCTGAAGAGAGGCAGGCCGGATCACGCCGAGGGCAGTCCGGTTAGTGTGCCGCTAACCCCCCAACTTTGGGGCTGTTAGGGTTGGGGTGCTTGGAGCTGAAATTGTGTATGTCTGTATGCATTTGTTTATTTAATCAGGTTAAAGCGCTTCACCCAGCCAAAAAGCCCGTCCTGCATCTTCCGATTGGGAGGAAGTTGTCAAAAGAGCAATCGCAGGTCCTCAGCGCCGTCTTAAGTGGGAAGAGCGTCTTTTTCACCGGCAGTGCTGGTAATGGGGTCCCCCTTCGCCCCGCACCTCCGATCGCTCATGACGTCTCTGAAACGAGTCTGACTGACATGGCCTCTCTTCACAGGCACGGGCAAGTCCTTCTTGCTTAAGAGGATTGTGGGCTCCCTGCCACCCAAAAGTACCTATGCCACAGCAAGCACTGGTGTTGCTGCCTGCCATATTGGTGGCACCACCCTGCACAGCTTTGCAGGCAAGTGGGCATTTGGTGGCCTGTGTCTTGCATCACTGACCTCCCTCGGGGTAGAGAAGCCCAGGAGCCTAGCTGTCAGCTCTGAGATTTGTGCTTATGGCTCTAACCACTTTTATTATTTGTCATGAAACATGGGTTTTATCTGGGGTTAATTATAGCCCCAGGCTGGGCATTCTGGGTAATAAGTGCTGTACAGTAAGTGCTCTGCTGCAGTATGGCGTCTGTGAGCTCTTACCCTC
The DNA here is from genome assembly GCA_011763525.2 of Mormyrus iriodes. Lineage (NCBI taxonomy): Eukaryota > Metazoa > Chordata > Actinopteri > Osteoglossiformes > Mormyridae > Mormyrus > Mormyrus iriodes. The sequence continues at coordinate 1,412,713 of JAAGVU020000043.1, read as the reverse complement.
CATTTTAATGTACATTTTAATGTGAATCAGCCTCATCAGCTTCACCTCCCTTCACTTCTTATTACACTAAATAAGGCTGCAGGTGCATTACCCAGAGAGCAGCACTGCTCACTGCTTTTGGATGTTTTTATTGATGGATGGAGATAAAAATATCCTGGTTGTAAGCTGCTGGAGCGGAGGAGGTGGTGGGCTGTTATTAAAAAGCAGAATCTCTGTTTAAATGGATGGTCTCTGAAGCCACTTTGCGTTTGTCCTCCCAGGCATTGGGTGTGGTTCAGCCCCGCTGGAGCAGTGCCTAGAGCTGGCCCGGCGGCCCGGCGTCCTGCAGCACTGGACCAGTTGCCGGCACCTCATCGTCGACGAGGTCTCCATGGTGGAGGCCCAGTTCTTCGATAAACTTGAGGCCGTCGCTAGGTACATCGCCCCCAGCTCCTTGCTCTTTTTGGTGATTGCTGAGGGAACAGGTTATAATTTTCTTGCGTGTACTTGTGGTTCGGCTGGTCCATTGCCCCTGTTTGTACCGCAGGGCCGTTCGAAGGTCCACGGAGCCTTTCGGGGGTATTCAGTTGGTGCTGTGTGGAGACTTCCTGCAGCTTCCGCCGGTCACCAAGGGCTCAGGCAAACCCAGCTTTTGCTTCCAAGTGCGTGTGCTGGGAAGGGGTCGCAGCCAGACTCACGGCGTGGCTGCGCAGAAGTGCCCCGCAGCCCTGCCGGTCTCTGAATGCGGCGCTGTCCTGTTCTTCATCAGGCCCGCAGCTGGAGGAAGTGCATCCAGCTGAACATGGAGCTGACAGACGTCCGCAGGCAGACTGACCAGCGGTTCATCTCCATCCTGCAGGCGGTGAGGTTGGGCAGGTAGGCTCAATCTGTGGTGACTACCTTGGATCAGCGAATTCTCTTCAGCAGTCAGGATTACTCCCTGGTGATAAGGTGGTGCAATTAAAGATGCTCCCATTACCTGATTATCGCCTACAAATTAAATTTTTGTTTGGGGATATGGGTGGAATTGGAAATGGGTACTGTGAATATGTGCCATTTATCATCGCTGCACTGCAGCATAAGGGCCGTCTTCCCTAAATATGCAGTGCGTACTGTCCTCACTGGTTCCAGTATTCTCCAACCCCCCCAAACAGGGCAACAGAGGAAGTCACTGCAGCGCTAATGGAGAGTGCCTGTCACAGCATTGAGAGGGACGGTATCTTAGCAACAAGGCTATGCACACACAAAGATGATGTGGAGCTGACCAATGAGAAGAAGCTTCAGCAGCTTCCAGGTGTGCCTGTGTGCGTGTGTGCGTGTGTGCCTGTGTGCCTGTGTGCCTGTGTGCCTGTGTGCCTGTGTGCGTGTGTGCGTGTGTGCGTGTGTGCCTGTGTGCGTGTGTGCGTGTGCGCCTGTGTGCGTGTGTGCCTCCTGTAAATCCCGACCTGTGTCAGTACATTGCTGTGTATCATCATAGCTCAGATCCTGACCTCCTTGTGTTAATGGTGAATGAAAAGCTGAACACCCCAGAATTTTCTACAGCAGTCAATTTGTGTCAGTGACTTGCAGAGTTTCTGTTGCATGCTGGGCTCTTTCTGTGGATTTCGCTTCATAAACTGCTGCTCGATTTGATAATTTTTTGAAAACGTGTTGGGGGGGGGTGGTCCGTCTGCTCACAGTCCCCCCCGCCCCCAGGGGCAGTGCACGTCTTTGAGGCTGTGGACAGTGACCCCCATCTCGCCCAGACCATCGACTCCCAGTGTCCCGTGGGGCAGATACTGCAGCTCAAAGTGGGAGCCCAGGTGAACCCCCCCCCCCCCGAGCCTCACTGTTAATGTCAAGCTACATAATTTCCTTTATGTACACCCCCATGCCTGTTGCTAAGGTGATGCTGACAAAGAATCTGGATGTGCAGAGAGGCCTGGTCAGCGGGGCCCGGGGTGTCGCCATCTCCTTCCAGCCCGGGAGTAAAGGTGTGTCTGAGGTCTTATTAAATTTAAGGAAACCCCCCCCCCCCCCCCCCACCCCTCCCCCTTTAAACACACTTTTTTCTATTTTTTATTTTATATGT
>JAAGVU020000043.1:1368044-1410177 GCA_011763525.2 Mormyrus iriodes | reverse complement strand
TGGTCATGTGCCCCCCTCCTCCTTCTCTTTCAACCCTGGGCGTTTTCACCACCGGTCATACTTAAAAGGTGTCCCTGGTGTTGGTCCTGGGGGGGCGCTCGCGAGCTTCTCTGGGGGGGGGGGGGGGTGGAATGAGGTGGCTGCTTTCGCCCTTGTGGTCTTCATGCGCCAACCTGGGCAGCAGAGCTCAGTCTGTCCCGGTCTCTGCATATACCCGTGCCCCCTGGCAGGGCATGACCCTGGACTGCGTGGAGATCTCCCTGGCGCGGGTGTTTGAGAGCGGCCAGGCCTATGTGGCGCTGTCCCGTGCCCGCAGCCTGCAAGGTCTCCGCGTGATGGACTTCGATCCGCGAGTGGTGCGCGCCGATCCCAACGTCCTGCTGTTCTATCGGCGCCTCAGGAAGGACCGGCTGCTTCAGCAGGTGGGTGGCAGCAGGCCCCACCCCCTTCTCTGGCCCCTCCCTCCTAGAGTGGTTCAGTACACAGCCTCACTCAGTGTGTCCAGTTTTTATTTTTTATGACAGGGCTATAAAAGATATTCTATGCCTTAAGGGTATTTCACAAAAATGTGGTACATCTATAGCATTTAAGTTAAGGATCAGAGGCTTTGCTTGCATGCATGGACATGGGGAGTGGTCTCCTAAGAGTCTTGCACTGGGGGCCATTATATGACACTTGCTTCTGTGTGTTCAAGGGCTCCATGGATGAGTTTGTGGAGAGAAACAACAAAGAGAACCAGCGGCTGTGAAGGCCCAGCCCAGCCCGGTCCGGCTCCCTTGGCAGTGTGTGCGCAGCCTGCCAGCCTCAGACGAGCCACTCCTTTGGCTGTAAATGGCTTTGGCTCCTGTTGCCTCAGAGATTGCTTCATTAACTGGACTCATCTAGCATCCATGCAGTTCAGATGGTCTCTGCTACCTCGCTGCTACGTGAAGTATGGCTATTTAAAGTGCACGTTAAGTAGTTTCCAAAATGGTTAAATCAAGGTAATTTATTTTTAAATAAAACGTTATTTTTATTTTGTGTTCTGAATGGATTACGCACAGCCGTGTTTTTTGCAGATGCCTCGTTGAAGTTCCTCTACCCCTGGGCTGCGGTACTTTTTCTCGTCTGGTTTTTGAGATTCAGAGCAAGGTGTTGTCTCAGCAGTGCTCTTCAAATGCACCTTGCGCAGAATCCACTTGTAGAGGGTAATGGGTCCAGTCTGAGCAGATGCCAGCGTATGAGTAAGCCCCGGCTGAGAGAGATGGGCCGGTCTGCATGAGACATTAATAAGAGGGATTGCTCATCTCATTTTGCAAAGGACGGCAGAGCAGCCCGTCAGTTCCAGGAAGGTTGCTGCTAATATCTGAGACGAGTGACTATGACCTCTGCTGATCAGATTGTTTCGTCTGCGGTGAGCGGCGATTAGCATACTCATTCGGTACTGCCTTAGGACGTTGATCACTGTCAAAAGTGCCTGGGTGGTCTTCTCCCGTCTTTTCCTCTATATAAAATTAGTACATTAAACTTTATTTATGCACTTGATTGTAGTTAATATTCAAAAATTTCACCGCACTTTTTAAATTTTACCATCGCTGCGTTTGCGCCGGGTTCGCCTCTCTCAGGTCCGACTTCCTCGCCGCACGGCTGCCACCTTGTGGCTCAGTATTTAAAATCGCTTTACGTCCGACCTTCACTTGAACGTCCGATTTCTAATAAGTGTTAAGTATGCGGGCTGCTAGTGACTCACAGGGCAGGCGTTGGCGGCTACTGGTGTATGCAGAAAGTACTATTTTTCCATAGATCTTTGTCTTCAGAAATGTACAAATCACTGTGACGCGCACAAACCATTGCAAAATCCAATTTTGCACAGAAACGTATTCGAAGGACTAACAAAGCATAATAAACATGACAACATTTTAAATGCTCTAATTCTAAATCATCTGCTGTTTTATTTACCTTTTCCCCCTTTTTTCAACTGGCACGGGCGAGAGCAAAATATATCACCTCAAAACAAGGTCAAATTTGTCTTGTAGGTCGTCACTCTAGCTTTGTGAATGTGAAACTTACCCAAAAGACAAAGCAATTTGATAAGCAGAATACAGGCCTACTAACAGCACACTGTAGAACTTGATACACCGAATCAAGACAATGCCCCCATGTTACAGCAGCCAGTGTCGTACCTATTCCCCTAGTGTCTCAAATGTTAAGGTAAATCCAGTTAAACTCTTCCAGACCTGATTACATTTCGGCTCACAGCTAATCTTTCTCCCGGCTGCCGGTAGCCTTGTCTGAATTTGTGCCTGTCAGCTTTGTGTATTGAATTACGTGTTGCTTTTAAACTCTGGCCAAAGAGATCACTGAAATAAATGTTCTCAAATGCATTACAGGTAATTTTATATTCTCATGTGTATTAGGTCATTCTTATGTACTGAGAATTAATGACTACAGACAAAAATATAAAGGAGACTCAGCTTTTGGTAAAAACAGCCGCTGGTTATTTGTTTATACCAAAAGTTATTAGTGGGAGATGCGCACTAGGATCATGGTTGTATGAAGGAAGTACTTAAAAAAAGAGTTAATTTTAAGTCTTAAGGGAACATTCATCACTGCAGGGGCGGACTTGCGACAAGAAGTGAAGCCCCAATTCAGTAATTTAGCGTCAATCTGGGGTGGGGGGGGGTTACATTTGGCACATTTTGCCGCCGGCTGGGGGTTCCCCTTGATATATTTTTCCGCTGACTGGTGGGGGCAGACTTCTCTGGCATATTTTGCCACCAGCCAGGGGGGAGAGCTTGGTATGTCCCCGATGGCCAGTCCGCGCCTACCATCCATTCATCATCCAAATGCTTATCCCAGAGCGAGCCGGGCGGGAAAGAGTCATCAGTCACTTTTAATTTATCCGCCTCATTTCTGAAGGTGGACAAAAAAAAGTGAAGTTAATATTTGATATAGGGGTTAACCAACATATTTGTCTAATAGTAAAATGCCCCAACCAAGGGGCGCCGAGAGAGATTTTGGGCCCCTAAGCCTGACCAATCCAAATATGTTCCAAAGTTTTTAGGACAGCCGGGGCCCTCGGGATTGTCCTAACATCCCCCCCCCAACGACACCCCTGCACAAACCACTACATTTTTTCCGATACCGGTACCTTTAATTGCGTGCAGGTAGTTAGGCACCCAACACAGATACCCGGAACTTCCGGCTACGTTCCGTCGCTTTCGGTCAATTCGTCATTTCCGGTGAGTGACCTGAGGCGTCCTACAGATATCGAGACGCAGGAGACTTGTACCTCGGCTTGAAGGACATATTCATCATGGTCTTCGAGAAGAAGATGATCACCAGCGGGGAGCCCGATGAGGTGCGACGGTCCTACATAGTTGCTAATTAGGGGCCTCAATGGGAAAGATATATTAGCCACTTAGCTTCTTGGCTACACGGCGATTTACGTGAATGTGTGTGTCATGCCTTCATAGTGGATATGATGAAAATATTACAATGGCTGCTGTTTTTGAAGTTGGGTTAAACAAGCGCGGACGTAAAGTGTGAGAGGCTGGCGGCTCTAGTTGTGACCTGCTATCTACAGTAATTACCTGCTTGAGACGGAGTGGACACCGGGTCGGTCCGAGGCGAGTCCCCACCGTTCCCCTGCGATTCTGCAGTCAGGACGCCTTTAGCGGCAAATGCATTAGCCAGATGGTCCCCCATGTTTCCGTGACCTCAATGTCCAGGGCTTTGCTTACTTACTAAGGAACCGGGGGCGAGAGAACTCACGTCTGTTAATGATAGCCAAGCAGCGCTGGCTAATACGTCCAGACCGGTGCGTTTTCGTTATAATTTTTTAAAAAAAGGCTCGATTAACAAATTATTGACTCGTTAAAGGAACAGCTTTGCGTCTGATTGAGTTGGTAAGAAACGTTTTAAACTCATGTTTTGTGTTGCAGGAGGAAGAGGAAGCGGAGATGGTGGTAAGTTTATTAATAAAGGGTAAAAGAAGTTGTTTAATGGGGTCCATGTTATTGTAGTCAAGGGACACATTCCATGTGTGGCTTCATGGAGTCGTTTTGAATAAAAAACACGTGTCTTTTAATGTCAGTACAGTTGAGAAACTGAGGGTTGTCAACTTTAACATGCCGTTAAATGGCCACTGGTGGCAGCTGTCAGTAATATTATCATAGTAATGTCTTTTTCTTGGGATGCAACTTGATAATGCAAATGTTTATCCTTACCCTGCCACTGCATTGGCACCTTGGATCCCTCAGCACTGTTTGTCCCTCCCAGGATCCCTTAGAGACGGTGCGTGAGAAGTGTGAGCAGACAGAGCACTGCGTCCATGCACGGGAGCGACTGGAGGCATGCGAGTCCAGGGTGGGCTCACGCTCGAACACGACAGAGGACTGCACGGAGGAGCTGTTCGATTTCCTGCACGCCAGGGACCACTGTGTGAGTGAGAGAGCTGCTGCTGTCGCCACAGAGGAGGGATTTTCTGTTTTTTCGTTTGCACAGTTTCCTGAGCAGGTCTGGAAAGCCAACATTCAATCGTCCCCATGACCAATCATAGGACAGAGCCCTGTCCTAAGTGTCATCTCATTGGTCAAGCGAGGGATTGGGGTATTTAGGGTGGCAGTACTGATTCAGGTGGCTCCTGCACAGTGTGGTCCGTGTCGGACTGCCAGACACTGAGGCCACGGGAGTTTCATTGACTCTTCTTTCTGATCTTTACTGCATGCTCCTCATACCTGACGTGCAGATAAGTCCAGCTGGCCCTCCCCTCTGTTCTGTGTTAAAAATTCTCCTCTCTCACCCCCAGGTGTCACAGAAGGTCTTCAGTTCCCTTAAATGAAGTGGCCCGAGCCCCCAGATTCCAGCGCTTTCACTGGCCAGCAGATCTGTGTTCAAATGCGGGGAAAGTATCGCGATGTAACAGAAGATACCCCCTGTCTCCCTTTGGAATATGTTTGGGGATTTTGTCACCCCCCCCCCACCGCTGTTCTATGTATTTGTGAATAAATTCAAGTTCATATTAAGGTCTTTCTGTGTAATTTTGTCACTAAGTAAAATGTGTTGTTGGGATAGGAATGACCCCAATACATATGAGTATATTTTCAAGTGTAGCCATAGCCAGACACTCTTATTAAAATCTGACACGAGTAGCAATTTGGAATCTGTGTGACCCTAGTTTGTATTTTTACCTGTTTTTGTTATAAATTCTTGATTTTTCACTTGGGGAAAAACAATAAATTGACAGTACAGTTTATGCCTAGTATTACATAAAATCTCTATAGTTACTAGTAAAAACTGGGAACAGAATACTCTGAGAATAAGGCAACCCTGCATTATATTAGGGGCTGCACATCAAATGCTGGCTCTTTGAATATCAGCTCCTGCTTTGTATGCACTCTCCCTGCAGTCCAAAAAGATGGTTAGGTAACTGGTGCTCCTAAGCTGCACATAATGTACTATGTGAAAGTGTGTACTGCATAATGGGAGATGCTCTGTCCAGTAAGGGAGGGTATTAAATTAAACAAAGGTCTCCCATAATTCGCCCGTTCAGATTCTCTGGTTTCCTCCAGTGCGAGCCAACACAAACATAAATGTTTCGAAAAATCAGATCATTCTCCCGGGTTTTCGTGGCGCTGAGCCCTCGGCCGGCACGGAACCGCATGTCTGGGGTCGCGGCGACGGCGGACCGTTAAGCGCTGCGCACAAAGATGGCGGCGCTCAGAGGCACCCCGGTCCTGCTGCGGAGCGCCAGCGGCTGGTATTGCCTCATCCTGCGGCGGAACCGGGTTAAAACCAAATGGGTAACGTGGTATTGTTTAAAAAATATTTTTCAGGGGGCCGGTGACCAAAATAGGGGGCTGAAGCTCCCTTAAATAGAATGCAGATCTGCCTGTTGATTAAACTACTTTTGGAGCGCATAATAGTACGTTTATGTTCTGGTTTATAATATACGTAGGCCTACTGGCTTTCTATTGCGGACATGTGATTCTAATCTTGGCACTGACCACGTACCTAAAACATTAGCACTTAAGGTTTTAGCCCGCGCTATCTAAAATGCATTTTTACGCACCAGGTGAGATGGGCTCCTCTCCTCTCCACAGGCAGCGACGTTTCCCAGCTTTCCTGCCACCAGCTTGGCCTTACAGAACTTCGACATGAGCTACGGTGAACAGCTGGGGGCGCTGTGGCCCTCCGCGCGGATTGGCATGTTGTGCGAGCGGAAATATGGGGCGCTCCTCAACAACTTTTCAGAGACGACGGGGCAGGTGTCGGTTTTGCAGATGAAGGGAGCCCAGGATTTCTTACTCTGCTGCACTATAGCCCCTGGGACGGTGCCCAGATCAGCCGGGGCTGAGGTGGACCAGGCTGAAGACGTGCCGAACCTTAGCTCTGGCATCAGGTGCTTTGTGTTCCCTAAGTCCGACATATCCCGCTTCAGACCTGCCAGGTGAGTGCACAGGAGCTGTTATCTCCCTGTGGTTCCGCTGGCTTGTGCTTGCTCTTTTGGTTAGGGGTGGGGAACCTGTTCCTTGGAGAGCCGCTGTGGGTGCGACTTTTTGGGATGGCCTCTCAATCAGTCAGTAACAGTGGCTCCCCAGGACTGGAGTTGAGAACCACTGCTTTATTACTGGCTGATTGAGAGTCACCCAGAAAACCCACACCGGCCCTCCATGGACTGGGTTCCGCACCCCTGCTCTAGGTGATAGAGAGATAAGGAGCGTGCGCTGATTACAGCACGTTGCCGCACCCACCACACGGCAAACCACCTCAGGGATGAGATCCTGAGTGCAGCCATGCGGTGGGTGATGCCTCAGCACCATACTAGTCCAAATGGACCAGTGTGAGCTTTTCCAGTGGCTGGAGTGCCAATCCTGCCGCCAACCCCCAAATTTCCCTGTAAGTTGGAGGACCTCCTCACAGGGCTGGATGTAGATTAACATCATACCCTGGACAAAGCAATTGCAGGTTAAGGGCCTTGCTCAAGGTTCCAATGGATTAGGATCACTCCTGGCATTCGCGGGATTTGAACCAACAACCTTCAGATTGCTGGGACAGATCCCTAGCCTCAGTGGCACCACTTTGCCCTGTCCGCTCTAGGTGATAGCTGTGTAGTTATGCTGCCTTGTTCATTTCCTTCCAGGCCAGACAGTAGTGGAGTCCTGGGATACTACCTGCTGGATGCTGCATCCATACTGCCAGTCCTGGCCCTTGATGTGCGGGAGGGGCATTCGGTACTGGACCTCTGTGCAGCCCCTGGGGGGAAGACCCTGGCTCTCCTCCAGACACATGCTATAAGTAAAGCGTCCCTCCTTTTCTGACATGTCCAATATCTGCCTCTTCATCCACTTGCATTTCATTCGAGGGACTCGAGGATGTTATTTTTCCAGACAGTGTGATATTCCAGGTTGCATGTCTGTCTGCAGAGAAGCTCACTGTGAACGACCTGTCAGAGTCCCGCCTGAAACGCTTGCGTAGAATGCTACAGGACTACATCCCCAGGGAGATCTGGTCAGAGAACAGGGTTAACATCACTTCCTGTGATGGCAGGACATGGGGTGAAATGGGGCGGAGCACTTTCGATAGAGTGAGTGTTGCCTTTCGGTGTTAATTTTAGGTGGTGTTTCCTGTGTGACATGTGAGAGTGGCTGGTTTTCCAGTTGGATTGTGGTATTACTTCCCTGAAGAACTAAACTGTAATGACTGAAAGGTTGTTTGACATTGTTTTCATAACTGCAAATGAATTTCTTAAAAATAATTCTGTGTCAGATAATGGGCATTCATCTAGGAACCTTCTTCCAGGTTCTTGTGGACGTCCCCTGTACCACTGATCGACACTCTGTTCTGGAGGAAGAGAACAATATCTTCAAGAGGTCCCGCACCAAAGAGAGGCAGAGGCTGCCCTTACTGCAGTCGCAGCTCCTGGTGTAAGTGGCAGCCTGTGAGCACAGCTCTGATCTTCATGGTATCACAGTTTAAACTCCACCAGGGATTTCCTTTTCCATCTCCTTCTCCGTCTCCTGGCATATTCAGCTTTTAGGTGTAGATCAGAGTTTTATAGAAAGACTTCATGTCTGTCAGCTGTAGCTCATTCCCCAGAGTACTGCGTTATCACTCTCTCGACTCTGTCCTTGCGTGTTTCTCCACCTGGCATGTGTCCGCTGCTGTCTCCAGGGCCGGGATGGAGGCGGTGCGCCCCGGTGGTGTCGTGGTTTACTCCACCTGCACCCTGTCCCAGCTGCAGAATGAGTGTGTGGTGGAGCAAGCGCTTCGTGTGGCCCGGGAGGAGCTGGACATCGGCGTCCAGGTGGAGGACGTGGGGCCGCTGTCAGAGCTCTTCAGCTCCACCTTCTGCTTCGCCCCTGACCGCCGTCTGGGGGCGCTGGTGGTCCCGCACCTTTTGGCCAACTTTGGCCCTGCCTACTTCTGCAAGCTGCGGCGGTTCAGCTAGGCCGCGATCCTAGGCCCTTCCGTCCCTCAGCGGACAGTCCTGGACGGGCTCCTCAGACAGATGAGATCCCACAGGGCAGACATGACTTCCACTTGGAGTCATCTTCAGTGTTCACGTTTTGTAAAAACTGTGGGACTCCTGAGGGCCAGCTTGGGCTGCGATAGCGAAGACTCTGCCATCTATGTTAGCTGTTTGTCTGATAAGCTAGCGTGGGAATGTCCAGGGGCCAGTATGCTGAACCGTGTCCCTTTAGGACACAGATGTGAAAGACCCTGGGAAAATGAGCATATGTACACTGGTTTTTAAGTTAAATGTATTCAAAGCAAATCATAGTAAAATTTACAAAATATTTGTATACTGCCTGTATATCTTCTGAAGCTTGTTCTCAGTAATCCTTGCTGGTCTGCTGATGCTCCTGTGACATCCCAGTGGTCAGGGATGTTTCTTTTAATTGGATCATTTATGGTGTTGAATTAGTCATGTTTGTCTAGTATATGTGTTGACTGCACTTCCCCATGGTCACCAGTAGGTGGCAGCAGGAGACAGTCATGACAGTGTACCGTGTGGGAGTGGGACGCATTCTGAAATCTCACAATAGCAACACTTGTGTATACGGAAAATGTGAAGCTTGTGAGAAATCAAAGGATCATAGTACACTAGATCACACAATTCCTTCATATCTGCTAATTGAAAAACAAAATTAAAAATATATATATATTTTAAACAGCCCAGGCAATTGGTCGCGCTTTTAAAAGTTGTACCCTTATGCACAGATGTAACCATGACCCCCCCCACACACACACTAATTTAATAGAATGTCATTTATACAAGATATGCCCCATTGTGTATTAATTCAAGCGAGATGAATTTGACTGATAAAATGCAGGGTCCCATCCATAGGAAGTCCAATTAAAGGTCCAGCCTTGTTAATGGTGCACCATCGCAGCCCTCCTGCTGTGTCAGCGGACCTGCGCTGCAGCCAGCACCACTTAAACAATGTTTAACTGCTGTTTTCTCCAAAGCCTCCTTTCCCCCATAGTAACGCATCTTAGTGACAACTTTCAAACTTTGCACAGGAAGCAGACAGGTCAGTGTGTATGTGCTGTCTGTGCTGTCAATGTGTATGTGCTGTCGGCGTCTGTGCTGTGTGTGCGCTGTCTGTATGTGCGGTCTATGCTGTCAGTGTGCCTGTGCTGTCGGTATGCGTATGTGCTGTCTGTCTCTATGTGCTGTCAGTGTGTATGTGCTGTCGGTGTGTGTCTGTGCTGTCGGTGTGCGTATGTGCTGTCTGTCTCTATGTGCTGTCAGTGTGTATGTGCTGTCGCTGTATACGCTGTCTATGTGTAAGCGCCGTCAGTGTGTGTCTGTGTTGTTCCCTGGCAGGCATGGTTGTCCGTTTTCCTTTGTTTGTGCTGCTAAACGGAGCGTTCCCACATCTGTCTCAGTGACCTCCACGTTTGTGGGTTTTTGTCAACCACACCGGCATAGAGGCGCCTGCCACCTGAGAGGTGGAGGGGGTTTGCCCTTCCCTCTCCCCAGTGACTGATGGCAGGACGGGGGGTGTGGGGGGCACTCGTGTCCCTCTGGGGCAATGTGGCGTGACAAGGTGCATGAACATTAGACGCTGGCGCTCCTGGGAGCCATCGACTCCCCGCTGTCATTAAGCTGCGAGAAAACGGCCTCCCGTATGAGGCAGAGCGGGCAGCCGGGGAGGTGCGGGCGTGCTCTCGGGCCCCACGTGAACATTAAGGACCCCGGCGATGCTACCATGGGCCGTCTTCCCCTCTGCCTTTTATTCTACAGATGAGTGCAGATAATTTTCTGTGCGATTGTGAGTGATTACTGTATTACCACGGTAATAGAAGGAATATTTAGGAACGCTAGGGGAATTAATGACACATAAAAACTATTTCTGTACTGACTGCTTCTGTCAGCTTGCTCTGGCCGCATCTTGTGATTACCCCAACGTATTGTAAATATACGTTTCCTGTGGGTTTTACATAAATTTACATTTTTTAACACTCGAGAGATAGAGAGGTCATTAGGGATGCCCCCCCCCATACAAGCCTCTCTGGCAGTTCAGCACTGAATGAATTCCTTGCCGTGTGTGTTTGTGTGTTTGCGCTTCAGATAGTTTGTAGAGAGGGACTTGATGCCAGAACCTCCATGAGGAACAGAGAGATGTTCTACGTTAGAAAGACCACCTCAGATCAGTGGGGTGGAGGCAGATGGGACCTGTCTGGTGTAACTGTCACTCTCCGTGATATTACACTGCCGGTCCATTCATACAACTGCAGTCTCCCTCATTTGTGATGCAGTTTGTCACCTCCAGGGGGGGCTGCTGTCCTGGAATTACTGATGATTGGCTTTAGCTTTTTGACCATCAGGTTGCATTGAGATGATGCAGTGTGCAGCGAGAGAGGCTGTGGGTAGCAGGATAAACAGTGGAGTTGATTAGCAGACGCTCAGGAAATCCTGTCCCCCAGCAGGTGGTGTCAGTGTTACCCCTGCGGGGGGGACACTAAATATCAGAGGCTGTTTAATTCTTCCCCAGTGTTATCCACTGTGTTACACTGAATATAAAGCCCCGTTCCAGGGTAGCAGAGCTGAAAGTGGCTGCTGTGGCGTCTTGGTGGTGTGTGCTGTCGCCTCCCACCTCCAGGGCGGCGGGATTGAGTCCTGCTCCCGCTCTGACCGATGGGCCAAGGTGCTGCCCATGATCCACAGTGGCCAAAGGTGTGTTTCCTGGTGTTTCCTGTCTCTGTGTTAGCGATGTATCTCACCCCCTGCTGCGGGCACACCAGGTCTTATCTCTGCCAGGCTTTAGTAACCTGCCGTGTGTTTGTGTGATTGCAGTGCTGTGGGGGGGCTGCCTGTCATAACAGCATGACTCTGCCTCTGATACCTGCAGAACAGAATTATTAGTATCACATGAGCCGAGACGCTGCCACCTTGATCTCGGGAACTATGAGTCTCTCGTATCCCTACTCGCTCCCGAAGAACTCTCCTCCACCTGCGACCAGCTGTTACTTTACTTGTTCCTCTCCTGGCCAATGACCCCCCCACTGTTTGGAACCTGACACTGTCACCATAAGCCATTTATACCGAATGGATTTGTACCTGGGCTCAGGTGCACAGTGTAGTCCAGGAGCATTGAGATTCTCCAGTGCAAATGCTTCCCTACCGTATATGGCCAGTGAAAAGGCTCATTCAGTCAAAGAGGAGGTTATTAATACGGTGTGACAGAGTGCAGTGTCCTCTGAGCTTCCCAAGGTCCCACAAGATCACCCCTCCTGCTGCAGGTCAGCTGTACACATGCACTGTTGAATGCTTCAATCTTACCTTTCTAGTCTCCTGTCTCTATACTAGAACTCATACTTAAATTCCTAGGTACCCTTTCCTCTGCCTTGCCCGTTATTACTTTTCCTTGGGGGGGGGGGTGTTGGCAGTGACCAGCAGCTCATTTGTGGAGGTAGGATATGCCTGTGCGCCACGTTAGGCCATCAGAGTAGAGAGGATTGCATCACGGAAATCTCTCCCTGTCCATGGTGCAGTGTGAAATTACAGTGCAGTGGGAGGTCTAGGCACTGCTGGAGAGCCTGGTTTCACAACCGAACCCCTACCACTCTCCACTAATACTTGTCACAGGCAGACCGTTAGGGTGTCCCCCTGCATATGTTATGTTAGGGTTGCTTGGGGGAGGAGGGGTGACAAATGTCTTACGCAGTGAGCTCTCACTAAAGACACACCTACAACATCATCGCTGCCCCTCACCACATCAACAGACATGTCAGTATACCACAGCAGTCCTCCGGCGCCCTGCCTGTGTCTCCCCCCGATGTGTGGGTCCTGACTGAAATGTCCCAAAGCAGACCTAGACCCTCCCCCCACTATCCCTGCCCCCTCAGCTGCAGTTCTGAGCGTCCTGAAACGGAACGCTTTCGCCTTAAGGAGATTACCCCAAGCCACGGTAGTGATGGATTAAAAGTTAGAAAAGGGCCCGTCAGCCTCAGCACGCAGATTTCACATACCTGTTGTCTTTCCCTCATTTCCTCTCTCCTTTTCTCCTCTCCCTCTTTCTTTTTATCTGAGAGAGTAACAAAAAGAGGAGTGTATGGCTTTATCTGGCCCTTAATGAAGTTTTTCATTAACAGGGGAGCACCTTTTAAATGGGTAATGCTGGGATTTTAAAGTTGGGGGACAGTGGGGGGGGGTCTGAATTCCAGCACTTGGCAGCAAAAAAAAGGAATTTATCAGTAGATGTGGGAGCCGGTCCTGTTAGTGTGCGTCTGTGTGGGGGAGTCTGGCCTCTAAGCTGCTGTTGATTTCCAGGAGCCCTTTGATGTGTATCTGGGCAGTGCGCTATTAGGGGGATTTTCCGACTTGACAGCTCGGAGAATACGTGGCGGAATCGCAGTGCCAGTGGACTAAAAGAATACTGGAAACGGGATTAGGATCATATTCTGGCAGCCCCTGTCACTTTCTCAATGGGCTTGGCTTTCCTATGGTGGCAGCCTTCATTCTCCGCAGAGCTAAAACCTTTAGTGGAACCATAAAGGGGAGGAAAAAAGGCACTGATTGAATGGTTCGCTCTGATTTTTGTTCTAGGCCTACGCGGGGGGGGCTGGGGAAATTAAAGGGCCAGCGGGCCTTTTTTTGTATGAACAAATAAGGGAGGGGCACGAGGATGCCGCTCTCGCGCTACAAACTCTACAGCCGGCTCCCTTTGGTCGGCCACGGGGTGTCCCTGGGGGGGGGAAGCCCGCAGAGGCCACCGCCATCCTGCCCTGGGCCGGCAGTCTGGCTCGGGGCTTCCCCGCGGCGCCCAGCAGTCAGGCCCGATTATGGGGCTTAAATGGCCCGCCGTGACAGTCGCTCCACTGCTACCTTCTGTCGCATAACAAGGGATAATGAGTTTTATTCACGTTTTTGATTATATAGCGGAGGGTGTGACATTTTACGAGAATGTGTTTATGCGGATAGCTGTGCGAGAGTGACGCCTCCTCATTGTATGCTGTTCCACTCAGCCCCTACCTCACTGCGCCCAGAGCGAACCCCCCGTAAGGAAAACCCAGTCCTATTAAGGGCCACTACTACACCCTGAAACTTGTAACGTAGCTCTGTTCCTGGGGTGAAAGTCATTATTTAGGATACTTTGTGGTACTTTATGGTTCTTCAGGGTGATTTTGGAATGCTGTTTTCTGAACAGCAGGTGGCGCTTTGGCCAGAGCTCACCTCAGATGCCCTCTGAACCGCCAAGCTACTGCACCTTCACCCTAACCCACCGGCCATAAAACACGAGAACTTTCGGCACCCGGTCCTGCCCAGCTTTACTGTGGCTTTGCTGTAGGCCACGCCCAAAGCCCCAGGTTTCCCCTCATTGCGTCCCGGATTAGTGAGCCGACCCCTGCCTTGTTGTTGCCTCTGACCCCTGAGAAATGAAACGTGTAAATGGGGTGAGGTCACCCCCGGCGAGCTCGGGTTTTTATTACGTGCTGGGGAGGTGGCAGATGTGCCGCGCAGCGGTTAATTCGGAATTAGGTGTACTTCCCGTCCCCTCAGAGCACAAAGCCTCCTGCACCTCATCCTGCTTTTGTTACACATCTCCACGAAGATGTGTGGCGGGAGAGGGGGCATTTGTTTTGGCAGGAGCCTCGAGCATTCTCGTGTTACGCTGTCGTCCCATCCCGAGGGACCCGCACGCCGCGAAGCCAGAAAGACCCTCTCACTGTTTTCGCTGAAGCAGCACGAGAACAAATAGATGGAGCCGGGCGATGGTCGGAAACGGACGTTCCTGAGTCGGGTGTCATAACCGGGCCCGGTTATTGATGGCACCTCCCACCTTCTTGATAAGTGGTGTGTTGCGACCTTTGGCGGGGGGGGCAATTGCTTTTCCAGGAGGCGGGGGCTCAGCCTCCCCCAGCACTGTGGCTCATTAGAGGGGGCTTGGCGTCAGGGGGGATAGGGTGTCCTACAGCTGCCCAGCCCTAGCCCACAAAAACATGGAGGTCTTTTAGCCTGGGAGGTCTGCACCTGTCCTGGAGACAGAGCCCAGAAAAAAAGGCTTGTTAGAAAGGTTCAGAAACTCCAAGCACATGGGTGGAGCCTGATGGCACTTCTTCAGATCCTAACTGCAGTTCATATGTAAATGGGGGCAACCTGAAGGTTATGGTTAGGGAGGCTAAGCACTGACGTGAGGCGGCCCATCCTGGAAAATGTACCGAATTGATAAATAGAAATTGCTCCTGGATATTTGCAAAAATCCAGCTCTATACATGAGTAAAAACGTAACCGTTATACCCACCGAATATAATGACAAGAACAACAGCAATGATGATAACAACAGCGACCATAACAATAATCTGGGAATTCTGAGAGTGTGAGGACGGCCGGCCTCCTGCTGGAAGGAGGTGCTCAGTCGTGCACCAGCTGGGCAAACGTAACCTGCTGCCTCCCCCGGTGGGCCGCAGGTGCAGTGCTGAGCACGCGCTCTTTCTTTCGGCTCGGACGGCCGCTCTGGATTCCGTTTTTTCCATACGATCCGTGAAGAGCTCCGGAACCTTCCGGGCCCAGAGCGGCAGCTGCGCGGTGATTATGCTGAGGCCGATTCCCTCTCAGAGCAGCCGGTTCCGGGGTCTGCGACGTGGCGGAGGGGTTCAGTCAATTAGCGCTGAGCGCGCAGGAACGCGAGCGGCCTAGCGCGTTCCTGAACCGTCAACAAGCCTCCTCTGGAACGCGAGTGTGGCGGGGGGGGCAGCCGCCTGTTTATTTCAGCCGTGCTTAGGCGCGCTTTGACAAACCACGCTGTTTAAAATATAATAATGGGATAATCACTGCCCCCGGCTCTCATTCTTCCCCAGAACAGGCTGCTTATTCACCGGGGACGGCTTACACCCTTACATGTATTTTATTTCACAAGATTATCTTGCTCTTCCTCTCATCCTGCCGTCCCACTCTCTCCCATTCACGTATCGCCCTTCCTTCTCTCCCGAGCGACGTGATTCCTGTAATAGGTTTCCTGACGCTGATTATTATAGTTTCACACAATAAGTACTGGTAGTGTAGGAGGATCAGGACAAAGGAGCCGTCTGACGTGGGACTGAAATGGGGGGGGGCTTCATGGGAGGCGTGGGGCCCCAAGCCGCCCTTTTAGCTGTTTATTACCCCACTGGATTTATCCACTTAATTGTTGCAATTAATACAGAAACAGATCATTATACCACACCAGGCCAGTGGCTTAAGAGATCCGTCATGGCTGGACGTTCTAGTAGATCCTACCTGTTAGGGTTGTGCTCCGTGATCAATGTGTCCAGTTGTCTGCGGTCAGGAATAATACCTTCAAACACTCATCCAACAAACGCATCATTACAGGTAATGATTTGTGTTTAATCTCCTCAGCTGTCCAAGGCCTGGTGTTCCCTGGGAGCCATGTGCACTGCTCAGGGGCAGCTGGGAAGGGCCTCGAAGTCCTCTGCTCTGTCAGCGACAGTTTTACCAGGAGGTTGCTGCAGCAGATGTAGTTTAGCGGATATGAATCTGTGTTCCTCTTTATCAAAGCTCCCAAATCAATCTTCCGCTCCTACCTGGCCGCTCAGCGCTGGGGGGCTGTTTTGCGTTTCGTCACCGCTTGCCCCGCTGGCCGGGCATCTTCATGACAGGACCTCACCAGCGACACCAGTGCCTTTTAGGTGCTGAACAAAACAATACTTTCACAGTACAGGAGTTTGCCTGCCTGTGATAAAGTTACATAATGTAGGGAAATGCGGCCTGGCGCACAGATCCCAAATCTCCTGGAGAGAGATGAGGACCTGACTGAATCAGCAGCCTTCCTCTCACGCCTCCCACTTTGTGCTGCCTAAACGCTCTTTATTCCCCTCCCGACTCGCACACTAAGTCCTCCATGCATCGTCCGCATTTCCACTGTCCGTTCTTAAGCGCATTTGCTGCACATTTATCCCTTTAATGTAAACCAATTTGGCAATAAGGCCGTGTGGCGAGCTGGGGGGGGGGGCTCAGATGCAGCAGATGCCTATGGGGGGGGTCGCTTTCACCTGGAGTCTGAGAATAGAAACACCTGTAAAGGCAAGAAAAAGACCGGCGCTGGTCCAGAAGACGCGAGTCCTAATCCACTGCGCGAATGGCGGGAGCCGTGGCGCGTTAAGGTCATTATTAGGCCCCTCCCCCGCCAATGCTGTCTGAGGCGGGTGCACAGCCGGCTCACTGAACAACGCTGCTGCCGCTTAGCCCCCGCTTCCTTATTTTAAACGAACATCAGCTCTCCGTTAATCTGCCCTGCTCGCGCCTTTTCTACTGGTTGTTTCCATGACCTCCACTGCGGGGGGCTAATGGTAGCAGGAACAGGTATAAAGAGTCGTGGGAATGGCCGGCAGCGCCGCCCCGCTGGCTGCCCTGATTCTGCCCACAGATCGTGGTGGCTGAGTCGAGCCTCCATCACCTGGCAGGTGGAGCCATGCTGCGCTGTGCATTAGCTCTCATAACCTTCAATCCGATGGGGCCGTTAGGACACTGTGGCTCAGTTGCTTGAGTATTACCCCTGAAATTGAACATTTGGGTGGAATCATCTCCTTTTAGTTGGATGGACACAAGATGGAAGCCACACTTATTTGCCGTAATAGCAGAACGTAAACACTCTTTGTTGACGTCTTACACGAAACCTGTCCCCCAGGCTTTAAATACAACTTACTAAAACGCAGTTCACAAACAGTAATTAATTACACTGAATTGCTTTCCATTCTCTCGTCATTCTTTACTCGCTGTATTGAATCAGCTCTAAATCAACAATCGATTAGCACTGCAGCTCAAAGGAACAATCCCTTAAGCAGACAATGCAGCAGACACCTGCATTTCGGTTAAAAGACGGTCATCTTTTCCAAAGAGGTTTACTTGTTTAATTTCTCTTTCCATATCTGTGTCCAAGACACTTTGATGCAGTGATGAAGGACAGGAATGAGGTTTACCTAGACAAACCCTAATTATCACTGGTTTAAGAGTTGAAATTTCTGTACACAAAGCAGCCCTTTAGGGGTCAGGCACCAGGCCCACAGGGGCTCACTAACCGTAGTCAAAGCGCTTATTTTGTTAAGAATTGTGGCAAAAGGGGAAACTTAAATGTGGATATCCATCAAACGGGAAACGCGCCCCAAATGTAAGGTGCATTCAGTTATCACAGTGGCTCTATTGTTTTTGGTTAAAATATGCAAATAGTATATTTGTCTTTGGTAATTTGTTGTTGCCTGGAAATGCCCTGTGAATTATATGCATTTTAAACACCTGCTGTACATAGGCACAGCTTACCGTCGCGTTCCCGCCTGAGCGCGTGCTGGGTTTGCGCGCGTCCCCACTTAGCCATATTCCAGTGCGACTTCGTCCGAAAGGTCAGTAAGAACGCACTGTGCTTAAAGTCATTGATGGTTACGCACCTAAGACACAGACATGCCAGCCCAGCGCGTTATTAATCGTGTGGTACAGCGAAGTTTTGTGTATTTTGTTTTAAATAGGCGCCAAATGTGGATTGACGTCATAGAAAATTAAGTCTGGGAAGGTCATTCATAGGAACCAGCAAAAGTTAACTGGCCAGTAATGTAAACTGGCTAAAGTTAACGTGTCAGGCTACTGAAACAGTGAAAATTACCTGATAAGTTACCTATAACAAGGAAAGATGCTGGAGAGTGTGAAAGTCAGTCCCCTAAAGCGGCCTGTGCCCCACGCAGACATGCAGAGCTCACCGGCAGCGGCCGCCACGACAGCTCTCGTTAGGGTCGTTCAGTGTGCTGAATGAAGCGTACCTTCATGTACAAGAGCATTTGGAATAAGACACTTCACCATGCCATGTAATTATACCTGGCCAGCAGTAAGGAGTTTATATAGCATGTGTTAGATCAAAAAACCGATGCACTTGTACTTTGAGTATTTAATTGCAATAATATTTGCAAACGGTGCCTTGCAGCAGTGTCGCGCCATACCTCCCCGTTAACCGCGCTTCCTGCTAACCCCGTACAGTGTCTACTCTCCATACACCTGCTACGGCTTTTATCACAACTGTCATCCGTTTATCTAAATACATGCATGGTGAATTGTAGGACCGTTAGGAAATGTTAGTCTTTTGCAGGTCTGTGGGTCGCCTCTCTTCGTGTATCGCTTATGGGTGCACAAGCGCATATTCTCTTGTTTTGAAACGAGTGCCTTACTGAACAAAAACATGACTCACGACAGACAAAAACAAACTTGTGTCCAAAGACCTTCAAATTATGTTTTATTGAGTACTTTCCTTTACATTTTACTCTGAAAACCTACTTTGTTAAGTTAGGAAAACCTTTTGAGGTCAAATAAATTTCCACCCTATTACACTATGAATTTGTCCCTGTGGTTAACCGTAACGATTCCTCCCTATGGCCACAGTCACAATGGAAATCAATAGAAGTACTTACAGATACACCAAAATTGTATTTATAGAGTTCATAGGGTAAGGTGCAGACTGTTGCCAACTCAATACAGTCTTACTAAGAACAGCTACAAGCTCACCCATCCAAATAAGATTCTCCATCTACAACAACTGGTGACGATACATTTCCCTTATTGGTTAACATTTAAAGATAAAGATTCTTCTTTTTAATTTACATATAAAATAATTTACATAATTTTAGTTGATGAACGCAGGGTCCTCGGCAAGGAGAGACGGTCACAGAACAGGCATGGGAGGGTAGGACCTGGTTCCAGGAAGTGCTGTCATAGGGAACTTCCTGTCCCCTGAGGAAGTGCTGCGTTCAGCTGCCCATCAGCCCATGAAGATGGTGCATGGAGCTTCCAGAAGGTTCTCAGGACTGTGTGTACCCATAATAGCTTTATAATCTTCCTTAACTTACTTGGTTTTATATGACTGTGACCATCATCGTGGCAATAATATTGGTTTTTTCTATCTTTAAGTCTATCGGTTGTCTTCCTTTTCCGGTTGATTCCACGGGGCGATAGCAGGCATGGTGGAGACAGCTCAGCTCGTCTCTGCATTCGTTTTGTGCCATAAAAGACATTTCAGTGTGACTTCAAAGTTCTGTACAGCATAATATCATAATGGCATAATTTGCTGTTACCCCAGGCAAAATGTAATTAAGAGCTCGCATATTTAGTACTGAAATTGTTTTCTCATTACCAAGTCATTCTCCATGTAAGTGGTTTTAATCCCGGCTGTAAAACAGATAAATTAGTTACATTTAATTAGACAACCAGGAAATACATGGCTTGGATTTACGATGATGCATTCAACAGAAATGCAGGTTGGCTGGTTTCTCACTATAGCAGGACTAGATATTTTGTCCTCTGGCTTAGCCTGACTGTATTTCGGGTCTAATTTCCCTTGATATTTAAATAATTGTGTTGTTTTTCTTACGGACATGGGAGAAATGTCTCAAACGGGGATATATCTTTTTCACGGAAGGCAACACTAACCGATACTAGCTAACCAGGGAAGGAGGAACAAACGGGACTGGCTATGTACAAAGCGGAAGGGATCCTTACTGAGGCCTGCTCTTGTGGGCTACGACACAATCGGAGATTTGCTGAGAACAAGCGTCATGAAAAGTAGCTAACTGCAGTGCAGAAATTATTGTTATTATCATTTTTTTCAACAGGACAACATTCTCAGCTTCCATAGCAGTATTTTGTGATCATTAATATGTTTGTGTTAACAGATGAAAAAGGGAGAGTGTACAATTAGTGCAGAATGGTAAGGTTGGAGACGATGGGCTGTGTGACTGGGACAGTCTCCTGGATTCAGCTGATGGGCTTGAGTACGATGCCGGAGGGGGGAGGTCTAGCTGCCAGCTTGGCCACAGTCCTGGGGGGTCAGTTGGGCAGTGTGTCCAGGCCCAGAGACGCGGCGTGTTGCTTGGCACGGAGTCGAAGGTTCTCGATGCTGGTGGTCTTGCTGTTGAGGCTGGGGAGGCCACCTGAGGCCTGGAGCAGTGGGTTGTTCCAAACCTGTTGGGCATGGGACAGGGACTGGTAGTACGGCTGGCAGGGCAGGGAGCCCAGAGGCGCTGGCATGTTGACATTCATGCCCAGGTAGGGCACAGAGGAGGGTGTGCCCATGTCGAAGGACGAGTAGTGCACGAGGTTGTTGGTGGCGGCCATGTGCTGGCGAAACTGCTCTTGCAGACGGAAGAGGCTGAGCGGGGAAGAGGAGTACGAGTGGTTCTGCGCGATCCCCCCATTTATGCCACTGGAACAGGGGATGGCTGGAGAGCCAAGCGGCGAATCTGTGGGACAGAGAGGACGACGTGTTTGCGATCACATACAGGTGATTTCTGAATGGGTGGATGGACCTTGGGGTGGAATTCGGTTTGTAGGTGTCCAGAATGGTATTCTTTACTGCCCCTGAACAACATACTGCATTTAACCAGCACTGTAAACATTGTAAAAATGGATTTATTTGTCAGTTGTTTCTAGTTAGCAACTGATGTTTATATGCACAAGCCAGGGCGTGATGTTCTAGATTTATGATGTAATGAGACAGAAATTCACAGTGACTCTGATTAGATGCATCTCATTTTCACAGTCTAATATGCAGACATGTGCATGGATATAAACTTCAGAGGTGGCAGGGTAAACCCCAATTCCGGTGACCTGAAAGAGAAACACTGATTATCTTTTTGGGGGTCATTCTGAGTGATTTGGATCGGGCCGCTCCGTGGTCAGCACTGGGCTTCCCTACCTGCTTTGGGGCTGAGCCTTTTGCAGGGTGGCGACTTGTGTCCCGGCAGCAGCCCCTTCTCCCCCTTGGGTTCCTCCTCCTTGTCTGTGTTGTCCTCTGTGGCCGATTCGCTGCCCGACTGCTCGGCCGAGGTGACGTTAACCTCCACGCTAAGCTCTGCCGGCAGGGGGTGCGGTGGCCCCTCTGCCTCAGATGGGGACGAGGTCACGGAGGGCGGCGTGTGGGCGTCGGACGTGCCCGCGGCGGGAGGCTCGCCCTTGACTTCCTCCAGCGCGCCCTCCGTGACCTCCTTCTGCTTCTGCAGCTGCTCCTTCTGCAAGCTGCGCTGCTTCTTGCGGAACTTGGCACGGCGGTTCTTGAACCACACCTTGGGGGAAAGACGGGCTTTCAAAGTAGGTTCAGGCTGATCATAACAAACATTTAAGGAGAAAAGGGCCCCTTTTAAATCATGTCTTCGGGTACACTGAAGCATGACGGGAGATTTCTCCGACAGTGTTTAAAAGGGCAACGGCAGCAGGTTCTGAAATGATCTTGTGTGTCTGTCAGTCCCACAGCTTAGTAGGTGATTTTAGTGCCAGTCTTTTCCGACTTGCAGTTATAATGACATTTAGCCTAATATCACATTAAAATGCCACGTGAATTACCAATATTGAGCACTAGTGCCGCTTTAGATAACGCGCAGCTTTATTGATGAAATCTGTCCTGTAAGCGATGTGTTCATGAAATGGTTCATTCTGAGTTTAAACCCGTTTACTACCATGAAGCCTCCCTCCTGGATCGCCGCATACCTGGACTCTGGCCTCCGGGAGGTTGGTGCACATGGCCAGTCGCTCCCGCATCACCACGTCGGGGTAGTGTGTCTTCTGGAAGGTCTTCTCCAGGGCCTCCAGCTGCTGAGCGGTGAACGCCGTGCGGCTACGGCGCTGCTTTCGATGCTGCGATCCGTAGCGAGCTTCCAGGATGATGTCTTGAAATGTGCAGCCGTTGGAATGGAAAAAAGGACGATGGCCAGTTTAACGAACGGGTCTGAATTTACGTCCCATTTTATACATTTAATGTATCTGTGTGTGGGTGCTGGAAACACTGATTGAGTCTAAAGATACGTTATTAAAGATGTTAAACGCGTTTTAAACACCTGCGTTCGGGTTAATATCTTAAGTACGAACATTAAAATATTGCTGTTTATATTTTGTAATATTTTGTATTCAAGCATAATTTAATATCATTTTTATAAGAGTATAATACGTCCCAGTTGTTTTGGTATTAGTTTTTAAAACATGTTACATATGAATACACGTACAGCGCGTGTGTAACGACCCGTCAGCAATATCTGCTGCATCTCTGCTGGCATCCCTGGCAGCGATATTCCGTTGTACCGTAGTGTGGCTTATCGTTCCGGAGCTGTGTAGCCTATCGTTCCGGAGCTGTGCAGCCTATCATTCCGGGGGTGTGCAGCTTATCATTCCGGGGGTGTGCAATGTCTCTTACCAGCCAGTCTCTCTGCCAGCGTGAGCGCGTGCACGGAGGGCCGGTAGTCGGGCGCGTGCTGGGCCTGCTGCGCGGCCTGCTGGTGGAGGTTGTACATTGCGCTCAGAGAGTTCATGGCGTGCAGAGAATAGCCGTTCACCCCGTAGTGCTGCATGTCGGCCGCAACCTGGTGAGAAAACGCTGCTTTAGAAAGTAACGAACCTGTTTGAAATACAGTGGTCCTTTAATATCCCATCCTTTAAACGTGGTCCACAGCAGGGCGCAGTACTTGTGTTCATTAAGCGTAGCTATAACCGTCTAATTGTGCCTTACTGTTTGAACTGTTAGGTGCGCTGACAACACCAAAAGCAACTCATTTGATGATTAATAGAATACGAACGTAAGCATTTTTGTTAATGTTGAAATTAGAAAGCAATTTGTCATCGGAGTGGCGTAACTGCTTTTTAGACAAATTATGTTTACTGTTGTTAAACCGCCTTTATATGTCATTAGGCAGGAGGGGAAAGTGATCCTTGCCGACAGCGGTTTCAATTTACCAGACCCAAGACAGTCTTCAATTCACAGTGTTAATCTTCTTTGTAACAAATAGATCTTGTGCCCAGTCGGCAGCTGGTACATAATTAAACGCCTTTATTTATATAATGGTATGTGTACTTTGGGGTAAATGTATCTTTCTTAAAAGCTAGTGTACTAAGTGTGATTCGTTCAGCATTCCCGTAGCTGTATAGTGCCTCCTACTGGAAGCCTGAAGATTCATTCGACCTCTTCTCTTTTCAGACCTCGCTGAATCTGTCCCACACTTATCAGTACAAACCAGTCCCCCGTGAACCGCCCTTTATTCTGCGCGAGGCTTTATATGTAATGTCACTGACCTGCGTGTAATATTGCCCGTTTCTGTTTTAAACGGGAACTTAAGTAACTTAAGTAACGTTTTTCGGACTCCGCAATGCAGGAATAATACTCGCTGATATTTCCTGAAAAATCAACGTCTCTCATTTACAATTAATAAAGAGCCTCTTATTAAAAAAAAAAAATCCACAGTGGAGCTTTAAGGAAATAAGTCGGAGAACTTAAATCTTCTCTCAGACAATACCGTTATCCATTAACATCCAATTAGTGCTTAGCTGAATCCATTAATTACACAGGATCCTAATTGGGATAATTACCTCTCTTTAAGTTAATGTAGTGTGACTGGTGTTTTATGTGAGAATTTAATCACTGCATATCCGTTTGATTGTTGTTACACAAATCCCCTTGATAACATTACTTATAAAATCAATGCATTAATGAAATGCTATTTGAAAGTCGTATTAAGCTCAGCGTAAAAGCGGCTATCGCCAAAGACGTGATGCCAAAATGAAATCAATGCTGGCATTACGCCTGGGTCTGCGAGAAATCAAGTGTTTTACAACAGGACAATTAGAAGCAGCGAGTCCCGCAATAAATATGTCGGAATACACCCGGCATTGTCGGAATGTGCGTTACAATACTTAAAACGAATTATTTGTTTAAAATGAGGAAATAGTTTTTAGTTTTAATTTCTGAGTGTAATATTAAACGGAAAACGTTTTTTAAAAAATACTAACGTCGTCGATATTTAATTAACTATTTAGAAAAATGGTTTTATTTAATAAAATATCATTATAGAAAATCGCATCTTCTGCTAGTCTGTATCCTGGAGTGCCGTACATCTGAAATGGGTTTAAGATACAGATGTTAAAATGTATAGCTGCGGGTCATTATTACATATGTATTACTATTGCGGTTCTTGGCAAGAAGAAATATCTTGGAGCCCCAATCACTTGGACTGTTAGAAGACCGGGAGGAAAATGTATAAATCTTCAATGTCCGTCAAGTGTCTGGGGACGTGAGCCTGGGAGAAAGGGCCGGGATTGTGCCTTAAATTGTAAAATTGTAAAATATTGTCTGGCTTTAGCGAAATTGTACATTTATGATTCACGCGTGTTTCGCTTTCATTTAAATAAGTTTTTTTGTTAAATTACATTAAAGAATTGTTTAAATTGTATCTTAATTTCAGTTTATTTATACTTAATTTTCAAGTTTTTAAAGGTCTGTTTTAAAATGGCCAGAAATAAAGCACATTTTTGCCCATCTTACGGTATTAAAATGAGAAATACTGCGCTGACTTGCGGAAGTGAGGCTCTACGGTGGTTCTTCAAACAAGATTTATATAGTATACATGTCCTAGGGTAGGACATCTTTCACTTTTTATATTAAAATATGTATTTAATTCAGCTTTTGTCCCACAAGGAACTTAACATTTAAATAACCTCATTTGTATTAATCGGCATATATTTCCAGTTGCAGGTGAAAGATATTTACAAATGCCCCACGGTCACTTAAACGGGCTACATAAAATGACACTTTTAGGCGGTTATGGGCAAGTGGATGTCCTGTAATACTGTCATTAAATGTTATTTAGCGTGGGAAATACTTTAAAATATAAAATATTGTGTGCGGGCAGCAGATGCATATACGCGGTTATATCGTGTCCATCTTGATTAATTCAATGTTTTATCTGGGTGTCAAGCGGGTTTCCAGCCCTGTCCCGAGGGCGCTCCCGATTCAACAATAGCCAGCATTTGTGTGCCTGAATTTAACTGCAGAAATGTCAGTAAAGGTTAGAGAAATTAGGACAATCGCCTGAGTTAAACACAACGGGCAAAGATTATAGGGAATGAGGGAATATAAACATTTCCCGAAAATCGGGGCACTGCAATAAAATGCATTTGAAACACACAGCTACACAGAAAAACAGACAAACTAGGTGCTATAAAACGCTTTGGCTGCATTTATAAGAAAATCACGTCGCTGATATTATGCTAATTGAATTTTAACCTGTAATTGCACGTTCACATATTTTCAATTAACTCTTAATGTCCACAGATTGACTCCATTGGCCCTCTACTGCTCAGTAATTGAAGTATATTTTAGTGTTTAATTTACATGACTAAGTGGGTCGCAGAGGAGTTGCTCTGTATTGTCACTATCAAAAATATTTATGATAATATTAATATTTATAATTATGACAGTCGCATTTATTTTGATTTGATTTTAAGATGGTGGGGATTGTTATTATTGTTAACAGCGTTTTATTGCGCCTTTTAATTATATGTTACCTATCGTTATTAAGATGCTTAATACGATTCTACGTGATTTAAAGTCTGTACTGTGTGGTGGCAGACGCGCGTTGCCTTTTTACGCCGTGCAGTATGGACGGTTTCACGGTCTTTTGTTCTGCTGAAGAATGTTTTGGGAAACAGTGAGGCAGGGGATCTTTTCGGCGCAGAAGTCCACTTGTGAAAATGTGTATATTCGTCTGTGCGTTTGAATGACACCCGCGGTGCCCATTTCTAACCTATTAAGTCCCGGCAATGTCTGATAAATGTGAGCATAGCGAAAGGGGGGATAGCTTAATTCGCTCGGACAGAAGGTACTTTGCTAAACATTTACTTTGCTCCCTAAGTATTTGAGTTGAATGGGATCCGTTCTCCCTCTTTTTCTCGCGGCCCCCCATCCCATTGCCCGGGGCCTGCGCGTGGCTAAGATGTATGGGATCTCTGCTGTAAAATATGCATGTTGATCCCCATTTGGGGTCTCCATCTAATGGAGGCGCAAATAGGTTTCGACTGCGGGGCCCCTCATTTATCATCAGCGCTGACACAGACGTACAGTGGACTCTATTACACTGGTGTGTGTGTGTGTGTGTGTGTGTGTGTGTGTGAGTGAGTGAGTGAGAGAGAGGGAAAGTGTGAGAGAGTGTGTGGGAGCGTGTGTTCATGCGCGCAGCCCAGGAGCGCGTAAATCACTCCAACCACATACAGGCAACATTAAAAGGAAAGAGACACGTGTAGCAATTCACTACTTTCACAAGGATACTTAGTCTAAGAGGTCTGAAGAGATGATCAGATAATACTGACAAGGGGGACTAAGACGAGATCATATTGATATTTAACACAAAAGGGCACATTATAAATGTAGCGTGTCTGCCATTGTTGTCCATTTATCCAGCCATACTGGCTCTGGGCACTGTCTGTATGCCCCAGGGTGCAGCCAGCCGTGCTGTTCGATTATTAAAGCGTCATTATGTAAATTGGCATGGATTTACAGTGCAAGTCTTTGATCTGACTAAATTAGGAAAAATGTTATTGTTCAGGGGCCCCGTGGCCGCGGGCGACTCGGCAGCATATCTGCTGTTAGCGTATTTGTATTCTAAAGTGTCAAAGGCAGCCAGGCAAGCGCGTGATTAGTGATTTCCAAGGGAAAGGGGCAAATGTCACCCTCATCGCTATCAAATTAAATGCTTGTCGTCTATATTGATACAATTAGTTACAGTCCATCATTTTATAAAACTAATGTGTTACGTTTCCTAATCCAGTGCTCTCTGTCGTTACATAAAACATATTTTAACGATTAATAATCAGTTGTCTCATTTCAAAGTTTACGATAATAATTTGATTGTGCCGTGGCTATCGTCCCCCCTTTAATAGCTGGAAGTAGTACTTAGAAAATGGGTTTCGTGTCCACTCCTCAACATGCCGAACAGAGACAATGTGACAAACTCCTGCTACCACGAGCCTCTTATCGGGACAATTTTTCTACAAGAAATTGTTTATACGATGTTGTAATTTTGAGATAATTTGCATTTTACTAAAAATGCAAACCACCAAAAACGCCTTAATGAATGTCATTCGAAAACCATGCCAAAGTATTTTGAGAACCGATTCATAATTTTATTACTTTACTTATACCATCTGTTGTCATGATTTAATGTAACAAAAGTATGTCAGGAAAGTAATAATACTGTCTGCCCTATTTACCCAGCTATAATATATAAGTAGCAATATTTTAAATAAGGATTTCTTTTGTGTGGTTTATTTACGCTGTCCGAGGTAACTCTTCGGTTTTTTAAAATAAATATATACATAATATTTCGCCGAATAATTTTAATACTTCTCATAATTCTGCCGAATAAGAAATCCAACACTTTACCACAGTTAAAATGAATACAGCGTACTGTTTAGTAACTTTTCTCTGTCATGAGAATTAATAAAATAATCGTACTTAATAAGATCTTTTAAATAAAAATTTGGGTAATAGTTTTATATTAATCTTTTATTTATAAGACAAGGTTTCTTAGTGTGAAATTTATAACGATATGCTTTAAGAAAGCAACCTATTTTCTAAATACTTGCCATATAATTTATCCAAAGAAGGATTTCTTGCATACCTTTATAAAAGCATATTTTATAAAACTTTATTATTCGCTTGGCACGAAATATTATATTTACGCAGGCTTATCTATTAGGGAAAGTGATCAGAGAAGTTCTTACCTCCTCAAACTCCGTCTTCTCGCCGCCCTCAGTTCTGTGCTATGCGTATCCTTTTCTTACGCCGAACGTCGCTCTGGTAATAAACCAGTGGGATGATTTTCCTTAATTATTCCTGAATGTTCATTTGCTTTTACACGTTTGGAAGTCCATCCAGATCAGCAGTCTCACAAGCTTTGCACTCTGATGCTGTGCGTTTCTCTATCCGGTGGTTTGGCGCGTTGCACAGGACAGGAAACTGCCATCTATCGGCCTTGGGATTGAGGAAGGATTTTAAAGAGCGCTTGGTGAGGTCATGCTAGCCTTCGAGTGGTCCTCTGCGCTGTCAATCAAACGAAGGGGGCAATTCTCCCCTCTTCGTAGACGTCTGCTCCATACCTCTGCTTAAGTCCTTAAATCATCTGTTTGTAAATACTGATCTCAGCGACATCCCTGAAGACACTACTAATACAAAGTTACATTTTCGAACAAAATTAAGTGACCTGCAGCGTACACGCGTATTAAGCATCAATTTCACAATTCTATGCAATTCCTGGGCGTCGCAACAGTTCTAATTCAAGTCTTCGTTAGACTTTCCATTTACCAACGATGTATACTTGCAAGATTTATGCATTTCCGTGTTTCCATGCTCTAAATAATCTAACTCCTTGTTCTAAAATGTAAATCTAAAATTATGCATAAACATACAACAAAATAAACACAGTGTGTAATTATGGCTTTAACAATTTTAGTTGAAAGAAAAATAGAAAAATATCGTATAATCCAGGAATAACATTAGGTCTTTTCGGTTGAAATTATTACGCATCATGTGCAAGTAATATCAGTTTCTGTTATGTTCTGTTCTGTTCTGTTATGTTATGTTATGTTATGAATGCAGATGTGGGATGCATAATTCAACCAAACCTCACGTTCCAAGTGTTTTGTCTGAGACAAGATCGCATGGTTCCTCTAAAGTCTTCAGCTCAGGAACAAGCATTTCTATAACCTGCCAACTTTTTTTCGGCGAACACTTTTAATGGCGTCGCAACTTTTTTACGGGTTTTGCACGGTACCTGTGCTTTGATATCGTAAAACTGGGGTGGACATCAATCTAATAGATTTGTTCTGGGCGATACGATCGCGTTTGTCTTTTATTCGGTTGCGTCCTTCAGGAAGAGGTAAATGTATAAATATACCGTTTTGTAAACAAATCTTATTTAGTCATTTGCAGAGGTATGGTTACTTTTGTCATTGTTAAATTCAGGTATATAATACGTATATACATATATTGCTAGTTGGTAGTTACATGGTTCCAGGTCTTTAGTGTATAGTGAGCTGAATAACTCATGCGTGCGTTTTATTTGCTTTTCGGCTTTGTCATGCCATCGCAGGAGAAAGCGCGGTGGAAGGCCTTTAGAGAGATCGTTAATAGATGCCAGGGTAGTGCCTTTAGAATCTCTCCCGGCCCTGAAGGATTTAGGATAGGATTGGGGAGACAAGACGCCATTTCAGCCTCCAAAAACCCCTGTCTTAAAATGACTGCTGGTAAGAGGATTAAAACAATAATGCCGTTCTTTTCTTGAAGGGTTTTTCAGAAAAGATTTCTTCCCCCGAAGCAAAACCGTTTAGGTTGGAATTAAGGGCAGCGAAAAGTAGCCTTTTAATGTAAAGCTTGCATATTTTGTTGAAATTCTTCTAGAAGAGAGGCAGGGTGAAAATCTTAAACTGAATTATATCTTTGGTCGTGATTTTTTTTTCTTCTAGAGGATTTTCTCTCGTAGACAAAACATCAGATGCAACGGGAGAATATTGCCGTATTCACCGCACGCTGTGTCCACATGTCCTTCCGGCTGAAAGGGTGCAGAGGACCTGCCGGTCGGATGCTGCAACTTTGTTGTCATAATATTAACAGTGTTTCTAGGGTAACAGTCTTTCACAGTAAAATCTCATTTACTGTTTTGCGGTATTGAGGGTTCACCGCGAAAACGCGTATAGTTTAAGGAGCACAATTATCTCAAAGGCAGCTTGGTTAGGGCGTATAGGTCAGTTGATGTGCATGGAGGCGATGGGTCGCGACAGTCCAGTAAAATTAGAGAGATTCGACCTAAAAACAAGGAAATAAACAAAACGCACTAATAAAATTTCCAGTACGCTTCAACACTCAGATTATTAGTTTGGGTCTTACCCTTCAACTATCGAAAATAAATCCCGCGCTTTTATGACTGTATGTTTTATCATAATTTGGACACTACAAGTTGTATTCATATTCTTACAGTAATTTAAGTTTAATATTTTGGCATAAGTTGGCGATGTAGTTTTGTCACTAACAGTAACAAAATAAAAGTAAACCGAGCTGTTTATTATTATTATTATTATTATTATTATTATTATTATTATTATTATTAAGTAAACATAAATACAAATTACTGGCATAAAATAGCTGGTTGGTCAGCTAAGTGAAGAGACTCTTGGTTAAACGGTAAATGAAACTCCAACAGGTTGGCAAATTCAGCACGAATCGCGACACTGAGCCTTGATGCACAATCATCGTGAATATATATATTTATGTCGGCGTACCGGCCCAGCTGCGAAAACTCAAAGCGGTTACTAACATTAATCGGACAGAAATTTGCACGCGAATATATTTAGATTTATGTAAGGCCGAAATTAAATATTCTTGTCTTTTGATAAGAATTTATTATACGAGAGATTTTAAGAAATAAAATAAATATGTAAGAATGGAAGTAAAATTAATTTAAATTGCAAGTGTGAGATATAAAATCAATGCCGTCAAAAAACCTGTTTATCGACATTTGCAGTTTTTGAAAATACGATCGTGACTGTCCTTTGTAAATGTTAATTCCATTTTTACAGAAAAGGTAATAAACGCATTACGTTCAGCAAAATAAGTAAAATAATAAAAAGATATAATACAAGTTATACGTATATATATATATATTTATAATTTCATATATCATATATACATTTATTATATATACGCGGTTGCATTCGCAGACTGACTATAAACATTTCTTTGCTGTCCTTTCTGCGAATTTTGCCTTTTGATGTTTCTATCATTACCGAAAGTTTTCCTATATTGTTTGTAAGCATTGAAAGTTTGCTATTCCTTACAGCCAAACTAGTGCCGCTGTCCGTCTTTTGTCGCCCTCCATATATCTCTGAGTATTTGGGTCTGGGAGAGAAAGGGGGATTAACTTGTGAACCGATGGAAATAAGAACTTAAACGGGAGGTAAATCTGGCCAGTGTCCCTTTGTGGGAACCGTTTCTTAAGCAATTAAAGCGAGAAGGAATTCATCTCAGCGCCTCTTCCTCAAAGCAGCTTTCTGTGGGACTTAAGGCGGAATAATGTCCAGCGCGTCTGAAAGGTTTAAACGCGAGTGTCAGTCGGGGTTGCTGTTAGTGTGCGTCTCCGCTGCTGAAGGGCCCCCCCTCGCCGGTTATCACGTATTTGTTTCGTTCTCCATTTTCATCTTTGACTTTTGATTCGTTTTCTTTTCTCTTTTTTCGTGAAGTGAGGACAATAAACTTTTCTGTTGTGTTGCTGATTTTAAACACGTAAATTTATTTTAAGATTGAGAGCATTTTGGTGTTTTGACAGACCGAAATGGATTGACGCCTTTAGAATAAGGCTCGCTGTGGTCGGCAGGGTAGTATTATATTCATGCCTTTATTAGCGCCGTGGAAAACAGACAGTGGCGCGTCAAGTGAAACTTTGATAGATGTTTGACCAGCTCACAGTATCTTTGCCGTTTAAAGCAAGACCGTTATCATGACTCTGTTTTATTTACACAAAAGAGCAGGGGAAGTGTGTGTGTGTGTGTGTGTGTGTATATATATATACATATCATATATAATATATAATACATAACACACACACACACACACACACACACACACAAAGGTACCTCGGAGCCTGCTAATGTTGGTCGGTAATAGCTAATTAATAGTCCTAATGATGTTTCTGCAACTTCATGAATACATTACGTTTGCAATCCAAAAAGCTTTAGCCTTTCAGCCTCCATTCAAGGGTATTCCAGCATCTGCTCATTTAAGGGCAATTAATCATTTTGATGTATGGTTTAAAATTGACTGCTTCCTGGGGACCTTTTTGACAAGAATAACAAAGCAATTTGCCACGAGCCTCTCTTAGACATGTTATTAGCCGCCCCGTCATCTCACAGTTTTTTTCTCCCTTTATCGAATTAGATACCTGCTTTAAAGGGACCGGCCTACTCTCTTTTAATTTCCAGCATCCCTCCTTGATTCCCCTCAAATCCCTTTATTCATGACAAGAGCCTCCCCAGTAAATCTCTGCACAGAAAGTTTTTACCTGCTTGCGATGTCAATTCCGTTTTAAATCTCCGTCTGTCTTTCTCACAAGGCGGACTGGAAGTTAGCGTACACTGTCCGTGTACCTGCTATTTCATTTACTGTCACTAAATAATAATCTAGACATATAAACTCACACACGAGCATCCATCTTAAATATATGCTATACGTATTCATAAAGCGCGGTACATTAAAACTAATAAAAAATACGATTGTTGCTCCTTAGTGTTTTTATAAATATTATGATAAATAGCTTTTAACCCCTTTTTTTGGTTTTTATAATCGAAGTAAAAAGGATTTATAGCGCCTTTATAAATATCGCGCATATTGTGTTCCGTTAGCATGTTTTATGTCTCTGTCAGTAACATGCCAATTAAGAAGTATTTTTGCAAAAATTTGCCCGACCAGTTTTTGACCAGTTCAGCTGTAATTAATTATTTACTGTAAATATATGCTGACGGCTCCTGCTCGCCTGCCCCATTGCTTATCGCGTTGTCACCCTCAGCTGGATAAGCGGACCAGATCAGGAGTGAATTAACGAGCTTCGAAGGTAAAGATAAAATAGGAAATGGTATCGTTTTATTTATTTTAAATCTGCGGACGCGTTTTCAATTCATTTCTGGGCCGTGAGTAATAGTAAGAAACGACGTAGAGAGTGATGGTGCGCGATGCAGTCAACGACCTGTATTTATGATCCGTATTTGATATGCTGGTGTTTAGCGGGGGTCTTACATCGCGGCCACAGTGCAGCCGCTGTAGTCCAGAATGGCACAATCAATACGTGTTAAATGGGTATTAATGGCCTTTGTAGAACAGAAACGTGTGATGCAGTATTAGTGAGTAATTCAGGCAAAAGAAACAGGAACGTGTTTGAATACGCCAGTGCATTGGTGCAGCGTCAATAAATTGCGGCGCTGTAACGAGAACTCTTTAGTGAATTATTTTAGCTAGATTAGTTCGAGGTTTCTGACGACCCTCGGAAGACAAAACAACGAAATCTGTTTTTTTTTTCCGCTTAGCTGAGCCTTAATGGCATCAGGGCCTCTAACACAGCATAATAATAATAATAATAATAATAATAATACATAATAACACAGGGCACGCACTTATTAAAATCTCCCGCGTCTGGTTCTATTTTGCGTGACTCTGTTGTACGTTGTTGTCCCCGTGAGCTGTGGAACTGTGTGGTGAGGATTAACTGGAACCAGTGACAGGTTCAGCAACCCCCCAGCACAGGGGTCCGTTGTTCTTATACAGTATACGTTGTATTTCACAGCCACCTGTCCACACAGACTGACATTATTTGAACTAGTTAACTGTCCTTGTGGCCCAGTTAACCCACTCTGCCCACCCCCATCACATAATCCAGTTAACCTGCGCCGCTCCCCCATCATGTGACCCAGTTAACCTACTCCGTTCCCCCATCATGTGATCCAGTTAACCAAATCCGCTCCCCCATCACATGATCCAGTAAAATTACTCCAGTCCCCCATCATGTGACCTAGTTAACTTACTCCACTCCCCCATCATGTGATCCAGTAAACCTACTCCACTCCCCATCACATGATCCAGTTAACTTATTCGGCTCCCCCATCACATGACCCAGTTAGCATACACCACTCCCCCTACAAGACCCATTTAACCTGTGCCTCTACCCATCACATGACCTGGTTAACATACACCACTCCTCCAACAGGTGATCTGGTTAACCTGTGCCTCTCCCCATTGCATGACCCGGTGAACCTACACTGTTTCCCCATCACGTGACCCAGTTAAGCTATACTATAATCCAGTTAACCCATGCCAGTTCCCATCTCCTGACCCGGTTAACCCATGCCTGTCCCCATCCCCTGACCCGGTTAACCCATGTCTGTCCCCATCCCCTGACCCGGTTAACCCATGCCTGTCCCCATCCCCTGACCCGGTTAACCCATGTCTGTCCCTATCCCCTGACCCGGTTAACCCATGCCAGTCCCCATCCCCTGACCCGGTTAACCCATTTTACTTCTCCACTTTCCTGACAAACTCTTCTCCCTCATCCTTCTTTGTCATTTTAGTTTTTCCCACACCTCTGCAACTAGTTCCTCTTCTTCTACCCCTCCACTCCTCCCTCTCTCTCTCCGTCCCCCCTTCTCGTTCCCTCTCTTTTCTCTTTCGCCTTTGGCTCCATCCCCAGCACAAGGGCCTCCATTGTCCTGCCCTAATCCAAAGGCAACACAGCTTTAGCTACATGACAGGATAAAAGCCTCATCAAACCACAACTTTATGGGGGCAAATCTTCTCTAATCCGTCGCTTTATCTAAACAAAGCCCCTCGTCCCTAATCCGCCACTGACTCGAAAATAAAAAAAGAATGAAAAAACAAGAGGGGGGGGGATTGCGTGGACTCGGGTTTGAGCCGGGAGTGAGCATGCAAAGGAGTCATCTTGCTAAGGAGGCTAACTACTTTTGACAGGCTTTTTCACCTCCAGTAAAAATCACAATTGCCAGGGTCCCCAAAGGGAACATAGGGAAGGGGGGGTTAGCATTGCTAGTCCAGTCTGCGAGGTGAGGCAACATCGCCAGTGGAAGAGATTATGGTCAAATTTAAGATGGGCATCTACGACCAGGCAAGCCGTCTGCACAGTGCACTTCCTGTGTTCCTCAGAAGCATCTTGCCAAAGCTCATTTCTGCCAGGCCCAGTGCATTCTGGGTCTTTTTCTTTGGTCCTTAGTTATGCTGAAGCTTGAGCCTCTGTTAACCTGCTCGCTCAGATGAACTTTGTTTGCTGGGAGTCCTTATGCTGATGTGAATGGTCCAGGTTTCCATCTCTGCTACAGAGACCACTTGTTTCATTGGTTTTTTGTGATGTGGAAGGCAGCATCCACTGTTATGTGTCTGTTAGTCTTTGCATTCATCTCTCCTCCTGCAGATGCAGGACGCTTATGGAAGCTGCCTCCTTGTGAGCTGTGGCTCCTTCTTGCCTGCCTGGGAAGTTCCAGAGTCCAGCAGGTTTAGCCCCTGTTGAGACGCCCTGCTTGGCCTGGATCCCCTCGAAGAATTTGTTGGTTTCTGTTTTCGTTTGTTTATTCATTACACTAGCAATTCCTTACTGTAACAGTTTCTCATGCGGCTGAAACATGCATTCTCTCTTGGCCCTGGATTGTCCAGCTACTAAGGATATGGCTTTAGTGATTTTATAATTTGAGTGTTGTGGATTTTACACGGCTCCCCACATTGAATGGTTTTCCTTTGGGCACTCTGGTTTCTTCCTGCAGTCCAAAGATGTGCAAATAGGCTACCTGGTTACTAAATTGCATCTAGTGGAATGTGTGTCCCCTGTGATGGACTGATATCCCTTCTAGGGTGTACCCTTACCCTGTGCTGCCTGGCATGGCCTTCAGGTTCTTCCAGCAGTGTGACCGGCATAAGTGATCAGATGTTCGGATGGATCGAATTTTAATGCTGGTTTTTGGCCAGATATAAATGCCTTTTATGTAGAAGCTTGGTCTGTTATAACCTCAACACAAAGTGAATAAATAAGGAAGAGAGCCACCCTTGTTTGTCTGTTAGTTTATCCACAGTGACTATTGTGTGTTGTACTGGAGATCGGTT
This sequence comes from Mormyrus iriodes, assembly GCA_011763525.2. NCBI lineage: Eukaryota > Metazoa > Chordata > Actinopteri > Osteoglossiformes > Mormyridae > Mormyrus > Mormyrus iriodes. The sequence goes on along the minus strand of JAAGVU020000043.1, from coordinate 1,374,256 downwards.
GGCCAGGCCGCCCCCTGCTGGCCAGCAGCCGGGCCTCTTATGTGAGGTAATTAGGGGGATAAACAGGCTGTGGAATGTCATCAGTGACTGTGTGATTAGTGACTCATTACAGCAGCTTATACTGAGGGAGGGAAGGACCAGGGAGACGGCGGACCTGCCTGACAGATTGCCAATTGATTTGTCAGGGTTATCTCAGGCACTGACAGTGGGGGGAGGGGGAGGAGGAACCTTCATGTAATTGGACTTGTAGCAGTACTGCAATTAAATCCAAGGCAATGAAACCTCCCTGGGCCCTGGGAAGATCCCAGGAAATTAGCTGGCGTGGCCTAGTATGGCAAGGAAGGAGCCACTGTTGGATGTTTCCCTGCCAGTGGGCTGGGCCTGTTCTGAGGGTTTTGCCATGGTCTGCCTCCATCACACCAGCGTCCGGTCCGTACCACCTGTCAGCATGGATGGAGCGGTCCCCGTTTCCCACCAGTGAAAGACCACACACTTTGTGAACCCATGGGTCTGCCATCATTGAGTTTCTGTGTGTGTGTGTGTGTGTGTGGTGGTTGCCAGGGCTCCAGAGCGGAGCAGATACCTCCAAATTACTGATCCCAGGCTTATTCTGCCTTACCTCACTGTACCTTGATACATACAATTTCCAATACACCTTCCCGCCACCCTCAGGTGGGAACTCCCGCGAACATCTGTCTTTTGTTCCGAAATCCTATCAGCTCTGCTTTGTAACATCAGTAAGTCATCTGACTCTCGACATTTAGGAAACTGAAGCTTAGCTGTGGCGGGTTTTAACGCTCCGTACGCAAGCTGCTCCTATGGAGAGCTGAGCTCCCACATCTCATTCTGCCAGCTTGTTGGGTACCTGCTGTAACAGTCTTTATTTAGGGCTCTCTGATGCCCTGTGAACCACCTGTTATATGGATGAGATGTTTCTAAGCTTTTTACTATATATTTTTTGCATATATTTTTATTCATGTCGCATCTAGGACCTTCAGTGACCATGTATGTGAAGTTCGCCATCGTGCCAGCACCGTGGCAGGCCTGTACTTACGGTCCTGTGCGTAGAGCCCTCTCCAGCCTTGGCAGCTGTGCCTAATCTTAGTCATTCCCTTCCCTGGATGGACATGTTCCGCCTAATCACAGTTTAATGATGTGATCTCCATGGCCAATTTACTCCACAGAGTCAATTAAGCCCGTTACGTTTCGGGGCTCTGCTGTGAAAACGATGAGAGGGCAGCACAGAAATGAGGCTGCGATGGATCAACCAATCACCTTCAGGCTTGCCTGCCCCACCCTCCCAGCCTCTCGGTGGAGAGCCATGCTTGGAAGAGTCTCCCTCTCCCCGTTGATACGAGCCCAGGGGTTGGTATGACCTCCTATTGTCCAGCACGCTAACATGTGAAACCCCCTTTTTATTGTATTATGGAATGAACATGAGGGGTTGCTTTAGTGTTGAATTCTAATCTGGCTTTAACTGCTTGCCATTCAAATGGCCTATTACCAAAGCTTTCAGTTACTGGCCTCCAAAATTCCTGTCCCATGTTGAACCAGTAATCCAAAAAGTGTGCCAGTTGGTGGGTGGCCAGGTTAAGGGTAAGGGTTTTCCAGTCTGGGGCGGGGCTGGGGGCAGCTGTGGCAGCAGCGGGGGCAGAGGCATCGCCATGCTGGTGCCAGGATCCACTTCCTGTCTGGCAGGCTGCTCTGATGGCACTGTACTGATCCCCTGTAATGCTCACGTTCAGCGTAGGCTTTTCCTACCTTCCCTCTTGATCCAGGTAACCCAGACGCATCATCATGACGTCTCCGTGCCACGTTGAAGGAGCATTGTAAAGATGCACTCTGGAACTCCCAAGATAAGAGCTGATTTAATAGTTTATTAATTGGTAGGTGCAATATATGCAGTACAAAATACGAAATGCGTGCAGTAATTTTGAAATCTGATGTTGGTTCCTGCAGAACCTAACAAGTCTAGCATAGGCTTTCCTGCTATAATTAGACTGATATTAGAAGCCTATTATAGAAGCTGAGATCCCCTTTTCTGAACCATATTAACTTAAATTATTAGTAGGGATTGACCAGACCATCAGTGTCCACGACGGGAGCAATCGAGCTGCTGGTAAGTAAATGAGCAAGCGGGGGGGAAATGGCTTTGCTTAGCACCAATGACCACATTTTATCTGATAGTAGTCCGTCTCTGTCTCATGAATGGTCAATAAACCTCTGAAGAGGTATCAGTGCTAATGAGAGAGGTTTGCTGTCGCCTTCCTGCCTGCAGGCTTCACAAACACCCACATTTTCAGAAAGTGACACACAGGTATGGAGATTATGGAGTATCATCTGGTCGTTAAGGTTAACCAGGGAGCGTCTTATATCTGAGTCCCTGATTTATTTCTGTTATAGCTGCCGCATGTAAGCGTAGAGGATACTGGAGAATGAAAAGCAGTGTTGGCCTAATGGACTAGATAATGGTCTGACTGGTTCTACCTGACCTGGTCAAGATCTGTAGAGATGTTATAGCAGAAGGTACCAGGGGCTGTCTGGTAGGCTAACTATAGCCCTAGCAAACAGAGCGCAGTCCACACCAAGGGCTCCATCCCGTCTTCTACCAGTGACAAGCCTTTGATGCAGCGTTAATGCAAAGCCAGCACTCCGGGTTTCCCTGTCTTACCTTCCAGACCGTTCAGTACAGACCCTTCGCAAATTGCTTCCAGACGCCTGGGGACCCCGTCCCCTCAATGGCCAGACGACAGTGCTGCTAGCGAAGATAGCATTAGCAGAGCTGGTTCTGCGTGCCTGTCCATCCAACCCCCCTCTCCCAGCCCCCCACCCATGCCCGTCTGGCTGTTCATCCTGAGGGCGTCTGCCTCACTCCACCACCCCCCTACCCGTGAAAGGAGTCTTGCTGGGCCCAACTGCCCATGTAAAGAGATAGGCAGGGCCATCACAGCAGGTCCCAGTAGCTGGGGGAGGGGGGCAAGGGTGGGGCTCATTTAGCTCGCCATGCCCCTGCTGCTAATCCCCTACTAGCCAGCCCAGCAGGGCCGTGAGAGAGGCCCGGATTAATGGACATGTTTGTTTACCTATTTGTCCTTAATGATCAATTGATTAGTGACTTAATTCAAAGCCACCGTGGGGTTATTAAATTTCCATTTAAATTGCAAATGGATTTCTGTGTCTCTCCCTGTTGCACCAGCCTGCTGCTTTCTCACATTCCCTGCTTTTACCTGAAATATGGGAATTTCTTCTTTTAACTCATATCATATGCTCAGAATTGCGGGGGCCACACAGGCCGTGTTTTCAGACACCCTCCAGCAGGTGTGACTGAGTGAGCGCTGGCTGTTTGTCCTGCGGCGCTTTCGGGACGGGGTGCGCCAGCGTCACCAGGGGCCCTGATTAGAATGAAAAGCGACAGACTCGGAAACTGGCAGGAAAATTAGACATAACATTTTTTTAATAAATGAAATTATTTAATCCCACCTTGGTGAAAAATCTCGATCATTTAGAAGCTGCATATCTTCTTTTATTCAGCATCCACCCCCCCCCAAACACTGCTGTATATGATATAGCTACCGTCTTGTTAGTGATGGTGGCTGTGGGTAGGATCTGTCAGGAGGCACAAGCTGTTTGGGGGGGGGGGGGTCTGCCAGCTCAGCTCCCCGGCCATTAACAGAGCAGGAGTACATCCCAGGAGTGTGTGTGTTTTGGGGGGGGTTAACTTATCTAGTTAACCAGGCCTGTCATGTGGCGTGTGCACTCCTGACAGCCCCCCCCCATGCTCTGACAAGGGGACTGTACAGCAGGAGAAGCGGCCAGCTGGACGAGCAGCCCCCAGCCCCCCATCCCGGGAGAGGTTCCCCTTCATCATCACTTAACAAAAACAGTGTTTAATCAGACAGCACTCATACAGCGGGAGAAGCGCTTTCCCCCCACCCACCTCTGTGGGAATAGCTGTGATAATTACCCCCCTCATGAAGATGTCAGTCAATCAGCCAGGGCTGCAAAATTGGCTTCCTGTCCCCCCCCACACACACACACACCATATACCTTGGATCCTGGGCTGAAAAGTCACCCGGTTAAAGATTGGCAGTCTCAGCAAGATATTACTGGTTTGCAGTGAATGCTGGGGAAGTATTCAGCCTCTGATTGGTTACATATTGTAAATGGGCACACAGAGAATCCACTTGGCCACTATGCACCAACTTTGCATGGGCATGGAAAGGTTGTGTGTCCTGCCTGATGTGCAGGAAATTAAATTACACAGAGAACAGGTGAGCGTGGAGCATGAACAAGCTGTGCGATCCGGTTACAAAAATGTCAGCGTAATCCAACCTTCCGAAAGCACACCGCAACAGTCCTGTGGCACCCAATCCCCCCCCCCAGAAATGCAGTGGGTTTTCTGTACACACCAGTGTTTGTCAACAGCTCAGAGATGTCCCCAGGGAGACCCGGTGCCCAGACCTCCGGCTCCTCACCCTCAGCACTAGTTCTTTCAGACCAAAGGCAGCAAGGCCTCATTTCAGTTCACATGTTATTAAGAAAACGTGTGCAGGCTGGAGAGCATGCGGTCGCACTGGGAAGCTGGTACCTTCAGAGACGGCTCCTGCCTAAAGCACGTGCAGTCAGGGCTCTGATTTAATCCTCTAGTTTTATATGCTTGGTGTAAAAGATTAAATCCAAATTAAAAATAAATTTTACAAAGAGGAGGAATTAAAAAAATGAGAGCTGCTCCTTGACTTATACATTATTTTGGTTTTTAGAAAGATCATGTGCCATTATTTACCCCAAAATGCTTAAATTAATTGCAGCCTCTATAGGGTTGTGCTGGGGTGGTTGGAGATGCACAGTCCCTCCAGGGGGTTTTGTAATGGGGGGGGTAGTCCATAACTCAAACTGTTCTATGCTCTCCTCTCTACATACAGTCCATTAAAAGGTCATTCAGTCTGAAATGTCATTTTAGTTTTTGTGGAAACATTCAGGACCATGTGTCTGTGACAGCAACCACCTGCTGGGGGCGCTGTCCCAAACGTTTTGTGGTGGATGTTGGGGAAGGCTCCGCCAGTTTGGAGATTTCCTCAGGTGATATGCCCCTATCATCTTCACCATCATCATCATCATCATAGGGTCACCACCACAGCCCTGTATCCCCATTTGTTGTGACATATACTGGCCATGAGGTCTTTAAAGTATGTCCTCCTGGGCTGATCTGATAACCCCCCCCAGCAATGGCCCAGAGAACGACAGAAGTCAAGGTGAGCCTGACACGTCTGTCGAGAGCCTGGCCAACCCCTGACCCCTGCGGCCCGGCCCGCTATTGATTCCTTTCCCTGTAGTCGGCTGTGGTGGACATGGCGGCGAAGCAGGTGGGGCTTTCCGAACGGAGCAGATCGAAGGGGAATGATTTAAGCTGTTCAGGTCAGGGACATGGGAGCCGAAAGCAGCAGGAAAGTGAAGCTTTTAAGCGAGGAGCAGGACAGTTACGCACTGATGCCGGAATGGGAGGGGGTGGCATGCGGGAAGGGCCAGGGTCAGAGGTCACGGCATTTCCTGCACTGAGGGAAAGTACTGTACGACTGTAAGGGGTTTGAGCCAGGCTGCTTGAGATTTCCACACATCACGAACACTCATCTATCTAGTCAGTCAGGGAAGCCAGTAAACACCCCCTTCCGCACCCCCGGAGGATTTAACAGGACATGGAGAGCTCCATCTCATCCTTCTGCTTTGTTACAGTGGCTTTAATACAAGGACCCTTTTACACCTGTCACGTCTATTTCGAGGGGCCTTCTGGCACCTCCTCCCTTGGTGTCTCCTCCGTGCCTCCGCCCCCTGCTCCCAGTGTCACGTGATGCCAGGGGCTGCAGGCTCGGCTGGGAGTGCAGTCCCCGGTGCCCTCCCTTCCCACCAGTACGGGCCGGGCTGATGAAAGCTCTCCTCGGGCTGAGCTGTGTGCCGGGAATCGCCGCGCGGAAGCTGATTAGTGTCACGCCGGCCTTCCTTCAGCAGATATTTCCTGCTGCGGTGCAGGGAGAGGCGTGTCCATGCAATCGCGTGGAAGTCACATCGAATTTGGGGCCGTCACGTGTGCTAGACGCTGGTCACTGTTTTTAATGACGAGCGTGGGCGAGAGCCCACCCCCTCCTTCACAGCCTCACCAGCCCCTCCCCTTCAGATATATGTGTGTCACTATACATACATGTATGTAATTGTATTTA
>JAAGVU020000043.1:1353573-1367944 GCA_011763525.2 Mormyrus iriodes | reverse complement strand
TGATGCACCCATGGGTGTCTGTATGCAAAATGCAGTAAACATTAATTTGGTGCCTTTATTTTCTGGGTGATTTCTTTTTTTTTTTTTTTTCCTTTTTTTTTTTTAATGACGAGCGTGGGCGAGAGCCCACCCTCTCCTTCACAGCCTCACCAGCCCCTCCCCTTCAGATATATGTGTGTCACTATACATACATGTATGTAATTGTATTTATATTTTTTTTGCTCAAGAAAAAGCCACTTAAGAGCCGAGGCCCTTCAAATGAGGCCAGGAATAATCTGTTTCCACTTTAGCAGCAGATCAGGCCTGGATTTGCCGAAACATACGCCAGTGACACAGATCTGCATAATCGTTTTAAATTTCTCCCTATTCCTCCTGATTATTCTCCTCCTGTCACTTTAGATACTGCTAAAACTGATTTGGGCTCCTTAATCTCCCAGTATTTCTTAGACTTTAAAATCTCTAATATCATAAGGAGATTATTTCATTTATAATTGATTGAGTACCTTTGCCAAAGTGCCACTTCAAAGTTACAGAATTAAAGATGTGTTTAAGAACTCGGAGAGTTGGGGGGGGTGGGATTCTTGTTGGCAAATAAGGCCCGGCCACAGGGCTGATCCGCAGATTGTGGAAAATGGGCTCTGTGAAAGCCCCTTGCTGACGAAAAGACGTGGCCGTCTGGGAGCCAATAGCACACTCCTGTCGATGCGGAGGGAGGGGCCTCGCGATTAAGACTCTCTACCCGAGAATGGCCCGAGTTCGCTTTAAGCTAAGGAGACGGATCGGAGGCTGTGCGCTTAGGGAGTCGGCTAATCTGCTTTCCTGCCTGCTAACAGGCCGAGCCGGGCAGCACAGGACCTCCTCACCTTCTGTGTTATTTTTGGGGCCTTCGATGGCCCACCTTGGCCAGGGGTCCTCAAACTCGGCAGCGATGAAAAGTTTTAATGCGCCGTAACCTGAAACCTATCCTCCACTGCAGGGATTTGCATCTGTCTGTGAACCTTTGGACCGTTGTACGTTGTTTCATTAATCTGATACCAGCATATTTTTTTGGGAAAATAGGTTCAGGGGCCCAGCAGTGAAATCACTTTGCCAGCCCTGGCATCTGAGCCAGTGACCTTCTGATCTCGGATGCAGCGGCCCAGCCTGCCGAGCATCGCTGCAGTCGCTTTTTGGTTATAGGCTTTTTGGCATCTAACTCAAATAGTTCATCTTTCCATCTAGAGACAGTGAACTAAATTAATATAGAGAAATGCACTTTTGGCTTTTCAGTGGGTTGTAATGAGAGTTTTATCTTCAGGAGAATGTGAGACTCCATTCTGTGCTGATTTGGCCCCATCATATGCAGCATGGCTCCCCTGAGGCTGTTTCCAGTCCGGTCTGGGAATAGTTCTGCACTCTGTGTTGACTTTGAGACCTGGGACCTCTAGCTGTCCGTGCTCTTGAGTCTGTAAGCAGCCCTTGCATTTGTTGCATCAATGAGACCCGGTCTGTGGATCCTTCGCCCTGCCCGTTCATCCCTCCCACCCCTGAACGCTGCACCAGCAGTGTCAGGCACCACGTCCCACAATCTCCCAGGTGCAGAGCTGGGATCCGACCACCACCCCTTGGTCCGATGAACCGGACCCCACCAACCCCATGTCAAGAGCCGGGATCGGATTGGCAGACCTGCTGGTTGCCATTAGTGCCAGGCGGACAAGAGGTAGGGGGCAGGCGGAGGGAAATCCCACCACCTCCTGAATGGGGGATGGAATATTCCGGAGATCAGCTCTGAGCAAATGGGTCCTGACGGTGCGGTGGATATTCTTCCCTGCCTCCATCAGCTGCATTACTGCACCCCCATCAGAGGCCCCAAAAGTCATCATAAGCCTCTTAGCTGTGTGACTTATTAGTCAAGTCCCCCAGCTGACAGGAAAGACCCCAGTGGGAAAGTAAATTATTTCCCCCAAATAAAGTGTGGACCCTTTCACAGTGCAGTGTGTCTGAGTCTTCTTTGGGTTAAAGGCAGACAGCCAGGTAGAAATGGAATTGGATTCCATTGCGGCTGAATGGTCAGCTTATCCGGGTTCCTGTCCCTCTCTCCTGAGTCCTTCCTCATCGTGACAGTGCGGCTCAGCCATTTGGTGGTACCTGCCGGGCTTCCTGGAAGTGCTCCCCTTTCCTTCACCTGGGCAAATGGGAGAAACGCTCCCTCACTTGTAGCTGACTGCCTCTATTTTACATGGGAACTTGAATGTAGGCTTGTCGCACGAATTAGAAATCGGCGTTAATGACCAAACTGTAGGACATCCCCCTCCGAGCTGGTCCCATCAAACCCAGTCAGCTTCCAGGCTTTTTATTGTTGGAAAACAGAGTAGCCCCCCTGACAATTTTGCTGTCCTCTCTGGGGACAGATTAACCTAAATAGCCAGGTTTTCTCATGAATTAACTTAGATTTCACTGTGGTGGGGAGGCCCTTGGTTTCTCCTCTTTCCTGGGAGAGGCAAACCTGCCCACCCTGCTTTCGTCTCCAAAGGTGCTTGAGTTAAAGGTGTTGGAGAACCGTGACCTGGGAGTCCACTGAGAGCTGCTGGGGCTGTCCATGGGATTGGTCAGGACTGTCCGTGGGGCCCAGGGCCAGTCGGGGCTGTCCGTGGGAGGTGGTCAGGGCTGTCTGTGGGGGCCGGTTGGGGCTGTCCGTAGGAGGTGGTCTGGGCTGTCTGTGGGGGTTGGTCAGGGCTGTCCGTGGGAGGTGGTTGGGGCTGTCTGTGGGAGGTGATCGGGGCTGTCTGTGGGAGGTGGTCGGGGCTGTCCATGGGAGGTGGTCAAGGCTGTCTGTGGGGGCCGGTTGGGGCTGTCCGTGGGAGGTTGTTGGGGCTGTCCGTGGGAGGTGGTCGGGGCCCAGCTGACTGTTAAATGAATGAAGCCAAGGCTGACTCATCCTTCCATCCATCCATTTTTAGGAACTACTTCCTGACTCCTCATTGTGATCTCAGGGCAGAGGACACACTGAATAATACAGAAACACACAGACAGACAGACAGACAGACAGACCATCACTGAGAGCAATCCAGGGTCAGCTGTCTACCTGAGAATCATGCTTTTAGCCTGTGACAGGAAACCCGAAATCTCAGAGGGGCGATGTGTGAGCCCACACAGATCAGGGGCTGGATTTGGGCTCACATCCCACAGCCACTTCATGGCTTGTGTGGGTTCATCTTGAGATTCACTCCTGAGGCGAATCCTTATAGGTTGTCCCAAAACTACAGCGTAAAAGGTCCTTCCTGTGATCCAAATGACGTGAGTGATAATTCATGGCTAGATTCTCAGTCGTTCTGATGCATGTAGCGCCGATTAAAAAACAGGTTTCATTGGAGGCTCAGCGGAGCAGCACATAATCTCCTACTTTTGACAAACAAGATTGTGTGATTAAGAGCAAAGCAGATTTTTTCCCAGCTAGTTACTGGATTTGTTTGAGTAAATGCTTGAAAATCTAGACGTTAAGGACAAATAAGTCCTAAATCCAGGGTGTGTAAGCGGTATTTACCGGGTCATATCTGTGACAGTGTGCTAGACGAGGCCTACCACCCACCACCGCTCTGCGATCGGTCAGCTTCCATGTTCCTGACTACTTCCTGGTAAAATACTGGAATTTATATCACGTTTAGGGCTTAACTTTCCAGCCTGCTGAAAATCTAAGATGATCAGCCTCCATATCGCTGTAAATTCAGCGGCGTCAGCTGACCTTAGCAGAGAGAAATATGACTGTGCTTCAGAACTTGCCTGTTTTTGCAGCACTCTGAGATACTTTTCCTACGAAAAATAATACAATTCTGCAGCACTACCATGGAACTCTCTGAAGAGCAGAGCAGTCCAGCATGCCACGAGTATTTACTGGGCACTTCAGCATGGAGGAAAGTGCACCCCCTCACTGGTGCTGGAGTGGAAAACCATCCATTGTCAGATCAATGCCGTCAGCAAACTGTCAAAGTCAATAGGCGGGTCGGCCTTGCTGGGAGCGTGAGGAGGGACCGGGGCCGGCTGGAGGAGGAGCCCGCAGATTCTCCTCTTTCTCCATCTGGGCCTCAGTTCCAGGCTTTGTAGCCCGGAATTTTGTCCTGTGAGGTCAGTGGTCAGGTATGAAGCTCCTGGTGACTCCCTGGCAGTTGTCATGTTTAATCTGGTGGGGGCACACGTGTCAGTAAAAATATTCAGCTGTTTCGATGAATGAAGACATTTCTGTGGACACGCACATGTTAAGGTTCACAAACCCAAGGAGCAGATTGTTACTAATGTCAGATCGAACAGCCCAGCCACGCTGTGCTCCCTCTTAAATGTTTTAAGCGGAGACTTGTGTTGTAAGAATGTCCTAGAAATTGTCTGCCTTCAGGTGTCTGGTAACTGTAGCAGTAAGTCGTGCAGGTTTGTCTGTTTGGCGACGGAATCGGACAATCTGCTGTTGAATAGATGAACACCTAGCCCCACCCACGCTTGTCTGTTTTTAATGTGTCCTTTTAAAAATTCCTCATAGACACAGACTGCTTCTAAGCCTCTGTAGCTTGTGTTTGCCCCATTATCACGCGTATGCCAGAATGTCGCACCCCGCCTGTAAATGCCTGTTATGCACTTCCCCTCCGCCTTGCAGCCTTCTGCCTTGACCTGCTGACAGATTCTCTCTTTCTCACTCCTTCGTTCATGTCATAGCACACGCTCTCTGCACCGTTCTCTTTCTGAGAAACACGCTCGGTGTCTCCCGCTCACACGTACGCGCTCTCCCTCTCCTGTACACACGCCATCTCCCTCACTTGCCCCGTTTGACACTTGTCCAAGCAGCTGCACTGTAGCTTCCAGGCCACCCCCTTTCTGGGTTTTTCACAGACCCAAATGACCATCTCTCACCACATTTTCTTATTGTGTTGCTCAGGCAAACACAGAGCCACACAGATCCATAAAGTCACACCAGAACACTATAGCGCCGAACGTTTACCCGAATCTCAGGGTGAGAATTTATCTTTATTTTGCGTCTTTGCGGACAGCGAGTCTCGCCCAGTCTGCCACGATCCCAGCGAAAGCGGCTCTGCCGTCAAGCTCGGCTTGTGGAGCGAGGGCATGGTCATAGCCTCCCCCCTTAAGACAAATACCAGGCTACTGTCCCTCATGCTCTTCCCAGAGGAATGTTATTTGTCCAGGCGGGAGGAAAATCGAATGCGTGACAGACTAACCTCCAAGAAAGAAAGCCTTGTAAACAGATGAAAGGTAAACAGCAGGTTTCAGTGAGAGCTGTCCGAGGCCTTTGGGGCGCTCTCTGTCTTATCCCCCACACACCCCCCACTCTTATGCTGTTAAATCCTTTTCAGGGAGAATTTATGAGGCTGGCCCAGGGAGCTCTTGCCACCGGGCGGCCCCCTGGCCGTGTTTGCCCTGTGAATATTAACCCTACGGGGCGCTGGAGGGCTGCGCCGACGGGGTGTTGGGTTCGCGTTCAGCCAGCCGCAGCCCGGGAATCCTCCCTGCAGTAATCTGCATTGCCTGGGGATTTTCGCAGGCGTGCGTCAGTGTTAATATTTGCCGTGGCCCCCGCTTGATGTGTGGGGCTCAGGTCCCTTCCTCGCGCCCCCTCTTAGCCTCTCTGTGCCTCGCACTGAAGTTTTGCCTGTTTTAACGTTTTTTTAAGGTATTTGATGATGACTTGTGAGATGAAAGCTCTGCCCTCGCCCTCCATCTTTTTCCTCTTATAGCATGTATTTGGCGGCGGCGACCTCCTTACAGGCTGATGATGTCACAGGTGCGAGATGGGGGAGTCGGCCGCCGGCCTCATGACACGCCCTGCCCTGCCCCCCTCCTCCCCTATGCTTAAATGTCCCTTTGAAATGTTGCCATTTAATACCTGAAATATCTCACAAATAATCTGTTATTTAAAAACCTCTTCTATATTTAGCGTTACATTCTGACTAGAGGCTGGTTGACATGTCGGTTTAAATGGTGATGGTTTTACTTTAATATAAAGAAACGGGGGCAGTGGGTGGTATATGTGTGAGCAGTTTGGCACTGGTGGTAAGCATCCGCGCACCTAATCAGTGGCACGCTGCACAGAGACGCATTTCTGTTGGCCTCGTCCGTCTTGATTGTGGCTCCTGCACAGCCTTGTGCAGCGTTTCCGCTCATTAGGTCGTGTGCAGTAGCAGGCAAAGACAGACAGGGGGCGCCTGCGAGGTGGCAGATGGGATTTAGCGTGGCCCGCCGGATCGCTAATTCCCGTAGTGGCGCGCGAGGACTCAGCCGCGCTGCTCAGATATTCAGATTTTTCTTGGCTGCAATGTGGGCGCTGAGATATTCCACGCGAGTTCCCCCTCCCCCCGTCCCCCTGCCTCATTCAGCGGCTCTGGGAATCCTTCAGATACCGTTAAAAAGAGATTAAGTTTGCTGTGGAGAGCTAAGCTCCTTCAAGGGCTATCTTGGTGCCTCTCAGTTTCCTGGTCAGTATTGGACATACTGGGCCAGTGGCCATGAACCCACTGGGGGGGGGAGGGTCAGGGGAGGGACACCAGGGGGTCCTTGACTCCAACATCAGTCCAGACTTGCCTCGACTGGCTCGGAAGTCATGGCTGAGCCTGTGTCCACCAGTCTGGATGGAAGTGGCGAGCGTGACTCAGAGGTTAAGGAGTTCTTATCTCCTGGACACCGTGGCTGATGGTCTAACAGGACCTTCTTTGGGCCGTCAGCTGGGACAGACGCTGTAGGAATGAGGGCCGTGTTGCACTGAACTTCAGTCAAGACCTCAAAAACATCAGCCCTGTCTGAATATGTGAATGGCAGACAATAAGGCCATCAAAGTAACTTGAGTGTGACAGCCGGTTGTTGCTAATGCCTCAGCTTCCATAAGGAAAACCTGGCCCCGGTTGTTTGGTTGTTGCGTGATCACTGGCACTCAGGTGCTGGTTCACTCATTCTCCCCACGCTCATATACTGGGATACGAGTCGCAGGAGACCAGCACTGGATAGGCAGGACAACCTGGATGAAGTTCTGAGCCTACTGGAGATCCCTCTGTCCTCCTTTCTCTGGCGTTTTGGAGGGTCTGAGCGCTGAGGCTGTCCTCCAAAGCCTGCAGATGAATAAGGGCCCGAGGGACCTGTTGACCGGCTGTGGCGCTCTGCCTCGTGGTCCCCTTGGTGCCTGACCCCGGAGTCCGACGGGATCAGCAGTAATAGACCGGATTTGCAGAATAATGGTCTCCTGGCTCCTCTGTCCAGTCACAGCAGCTCAGATTGATCCCTCTAAGCAGGGAAGTGGTGCAGGTGCTCTGCGGTGGAGGCCGTCCCCGGCCGGCTGAACGCTGACATGATTCCTTCTCACTGCTGCTCATGGCTGCGCTGTAGCCAGCACCGTTGGACGCTGGCCAGCTGAGATGCTTCAGCATGACACACTGCACCTTGAACATTCACAGATATCGTCACTCTGAAAGTTACGTAAGTATAATATAATAGCTGGCAGACAGACAGCGTACGTTCGACTGTTTCCGTCTGAGACTGACTTTGTTCAGCAGTAAACATGCTGTGATACTGTCACCTAATTTATAAACATTTAATTTTCTATTATACTACATTAAATATAATGGAATATATTAAGATATCAAATATATAATGCACGATAACATTTTCACATTCAGTCAAATAAAATTGCTAATCTTTGCACAGTGGTATTGTTGCCGGCGGAAAGCGTGACCCCGTCACCCGGAAGCATGGATGGCGATCAACACAGAGACACACACAGATAATGTGGGCACAAGTGATGCCTTTGGTTCATTTATAAAAATTTCCACTGCTTGACTTGATGGACAGTGAGTCAATGGAGCTTAAACATTCATTAAAAAAGGGATTTGACTACACTGAGTCTCCTGACAAAAATGCAGAGAAACTCCTTACACATTCTTTTAGTTGATTAACAGTAATGATGACTTGGTTAAACTAAAAATCAAACCACTTATTCAGCTGTATGCCGTGGCTGGAAAAGCCTTATCTGTTCAATTCGGAGGCTGTGCCTTCTCAAGTGCGGATAACGGCTAGCATTTGGGGAATATCGGTGCCTGCCAATTGCTGTAATGGCTTCTAATTCCAAATTAATTCAGTCTAAATGAACTGTCAGGAGAAGATTGATTTGTTGGAGCCGCTGTCTTGATGAGGGTTGTCTTGGGAGGAGCTGATCAGGCAGTGAGGCCTGGTCACTCCCACGCAGCCTGAGGCTTGATTTGAAGGGCGAGGCCCGACGTGGAGCACCAGCTGTTGAGCTGACTGGTGCATAGAAGCACAGCTACAAGGGGGGGTAGCAGCAGGACGGCTGGGGGGGCACCCAGAGGGATTCTGGGAGCGTTTGCAGGAGAGAGCAGGCTCACGGCGCCGGATGAATGATGAGGAGATGGGAAGGTGGCTCCCGCTGAAGTGGCAGCTGGACCTCGTGTTGCTCCTCGATGCGTCGGAAGGAGATTTTAGGAAACACATTTTGCAGGCGGCTATATGACTGCCGTTCCTGCTGTCCCGCTAATTCCCAGTTTGCCTCTGTATTGCAGCCTCCTCTGTCTATAAGAAAAGATGGTACACTAAGAATATACACCCTACATTTACTGTATTCTTCACTGTCTGATTCCTACACTCGGACGTGACGTTTCTGTATAGGCATTTGTAAAACATATGTAACATGAATGAGTTTAGTATTTAATGCTTACATTTACACCAAAATGTATTACAAAGCGCGCATTTTTACAACGATGTTAATCTTCATAAATCTGATTAAGCTCGTCTTTGAAATTTTGCTAAAAGAATTGAACATGATTTTTTCCCTCTGTCCTTTAAAACCTATTTCAGGGGTAATTATCTCTGAAAGCCTTAATACGCCGAAGTCTTTCTCTTAGATCTCATATTACCAAGTCCCGTATCATCAAGCAGTGGAGCTTAAATTTAATTTAATGGAGCGAAGCGTCGCACGATGATTTAATTAGTCTGGCTGACAAGAGGAGGACGCCCCCAGTAAGTTTGCATATTACTTACGGAAACTTTTAAAGCAGGAGCAGGGAAAATGTGACTTTTAAGGTACTGTTTGATGTTCAAATCACATTCTTTCAAATGCTGCATTAACGGCATGACTTAAAGTATTGGACACACTTCACATATGGAAATGGCAGCCGATCTAGTGCTATTAATTTGGACCCTCCCGAGAATATCAATATCAAAAGCCAGAGTAGTTAACCTTATTATTCTATTTATTTATTTGCATGTTTATCTATTTGGGGTTTTTTATATATTTATTTTAGCTGAGCGTGCGGCGGAATTTTCTGCTTTCAGATTTTGCGCGCAGTAAATATAGGCCACATATATATTTTCATAATTGCTATTTATGCTGAAAAGCTCTTTATCACAGAGAGAGGGAATGGCAGAATGAAATAAGAATCGCTCCTTGAATATGTATTTTAAAAGGGAAACTTAGCAAATTAAATTAAAAATTCAGTGGTGAATTTTCTTGTTCAGCTGTAACCTGTGTGACCGAAGAGTAGATTTAGCTATTTGCTGGGGCTGTATATATACACATATATATATATATATATATATACGCGACGTATGTACACGTGTAGAGACGGGGAGCGGGCTGAAAGAAAGACACGCTGCAGTCAGGGCGGCTGTGCTTTATCTCCGTTAACCTCCACCCTGTTGTCCAGGACTTGGGCCGTCAGATGATCTAAGAACCCTGAACCGTAAATTTAACAAGCTTTGCTGTCTTTTAACCCCTTGATGTCCTGGCATTCCGTCCAAGCTGCGCCCCTGGGATAGGCTCCAGGCCCCTCCTCACCACAACCCTGACCAGGATAAGCAGCTGAAAGCTGGGTCTTTAACCACTATGCCACCTGCTGGTTTGGGCTTGCATTGCACTGCTGTGTAGCAGTACCAAATCTGTAGTGCAGTGCTTGGCGCCACTTCCCGACTCACGTCCTAACCCGATGCTGGCTGGCGGGGGGGGGGGGGTAGCAGCAGACTGGCTTCTCCCGGGTTTCTGGAAGGATCCGTGGTGCAGCGTGGAGATTTATTTGATTAGCTGTGATGCCGCGGTTTTGGGCCACACAGTCAAGTTAATGAAACTCGGCAGGGATGAGCCGCCCTGCCTGGAAGCTGCGGGCGCTGGGATGCAGCACAGCTGCTGGCAACCTCATCTCCCCTCTGCTCCACCTGCCCCCCCCCCGCCCCCCCCGCCCCGCCAAGCAGTGGGATGGCAGCCTCTCTCCCACTGTGCCCAGGATCTGCTGGTATATTACTCCACTCAGTGCTCTCTACATACGCCTGATAACAGACTCATGGGCGAGTCAAGCATCCCAGTCAGAGAAGAGGCCGTATTTACAGAGGACGAGCTCTTGTGGAAGGGCGAAACATGAGATCTCGGCTGAGCAGGGTCAGGAAGGTAGGCTGAAATGCCTGCAATCAACAGCCAGCGTCACCCCTCTGTCCTCGCTGACAAATACTAACGGCAGTATAAATATTTTACCAGATGAGTAGTTAAATCGTAAACCTCAAAAGTCCCTTTATGTCATTAAATGATCCGACTTAATGCACATTCCTTGTATCTCTGTGGATGACGGTTTCTGGCCAGCAAATCAGTGCCTGCAGCTCTACAGTAGGGTTTACGTGAAGGTCCAGGGTTTACGTGAAGGTCCTTTAAATGCTTCGAGATGAGCATCAGGCACACTCAGTGCATGAAGGCGGCTGCAGGACAGCCCCTCCAACTAACTCAGACCTGGGGCTGATGGTCCCAGTAAATGTTAGGTTGGTTAGGGGCCAGAAAGTCCCACCCTCCATTTTTTAACCACTTGTCATGCTCCGGGTGGCAGGAGCCTGGAAGCCCGGAGGACATCTGCCGGGCATAGGGAGGGCAGGCAAACTCACAGAGCGGAGGCGGGCTCAACCCCCGACGCTGCCAATGCCAAGCCGGGCTATTGAAACATCCGTCTGTGGAGTCGCTATGTGCTCAGCCGAAGTGAGGTGCTTTTAAGGCAAGTCAGTATCTGTCCGTCTGTCTGTGTCTGTCTTCCTGTCTGTCTGTTTGTGTCTGTCTGTCTCTATTTGTCTGTCTGTTTGTGTCTGCCTGTCTGTCTGTATCTGTTTGTTTGTGTCTGTGCTATTTAAATCCCACAACGCTGACCAGGATAGGCGGTTAAGAATGGATGGATGGATGGATGGATGGATGGACAAATGGATGGACGAATGATCCTATTTAGAGTAAAATGATCATTTGCATGCTTAATGTTTTTTGACACTCATTCCATTTCGCGTCAGTTCGGAAAATGATGGGAGGTAAACGGGGGTGCAGGAAGTCGCAGATAAATGTGATGCATAGCGCTGCACCGCCCACGGGGCCTGCATGCGTGATGGGCGGGTGGGGGCGCCCTCCATATTTAACCTGTTTGGCTGGCAAGTGGCTTTGGGCCCCTCATGTGCCTCTAGAATGATGGGCTCTGGCGTTTCATTTCCATGATATGGCCCCCCCCTTCCCAGACTGACACTGGCGTCAATGACTTCGTTACCACGCGGAGAAGCCGTGTCCGTCCTGTTGCACGGAGTGTCAGGCAGCACTTCTCCTCACGTGCCGCTCAGCGCAAAAATCACCCCCCCCACCCCATCCATCCCTTTGCCATCAAAAACACCCTGTTTAGTTTTTGACTCTGTGCTATTTCAACATGCCCCCCAATCAATACCAGAGCTCACAGACCGAAACATAATATAGCTGTGTAGATCAGCTTATCAATACCATTTAAACACTGTTCACAGGCCGGCCTGTGAATTATTTATTGGTTGTTGGTCAATTGCACATTATCTGGTGAGCCTGAGCCGGTGACTGTTATCGGTAAAGCTCAGGCGGCTCGGCTGCTCGCCGCAGTTTGCCCATGCCCCGCATATTTCATCCTGTCATGCCGTCAATGCTGTTCTGCTTGCAGCGGGCAAACGGGCGCGCCAGGGGTGAGGGGGCTGGAAATGCCTCCGGGGACCCGATTGTTGGTGTGCAGAAATGGCGGTCAAGTGGGCGACCTCGCAGAGGTTCCTGTGCTGCTCTGGGGTGCGCCGCCCCACCGCCGTCAGTCACGACGAATGCTAAAGGTGACGGTGGCTTTGAGGGGCGGGGCCGAACGAGACCCATCTGCTGTAGCCATTTTACCAGAAACTTGGGTGACTCCTGGGTGGTGTGGCCCCCAGGGAGATGTGATCCAAGGCAGCTTGCTTCACGGTGAAGGGTGGCCCCCATCCTGCAGGGGGCCCCAGTGAGCCACCAGGATATGTGCCGTCTTTTCCTGTTTTCCAAAGAAAAAAAAAGTGTTTTCAATGAGGAATAACAGAAATGATCCGAGACCTCTGCCTCCGTGCCGTGGAATTCAATTTGCATCCGTACGCAGCCAGAGTGCTTGATTATTCATATTATTTGCGTTTGTGGCTGAGGCGGTGTATCTGCCTTTGGACGGATTTCCTGCGGCCCGGGTGTACCGGCTATAATTAGCTTCCTTAGGCTAAGAGCTCCCTGATCTGGTACCTGAGCAGCTCTGCAGTGGACGAGCTGAGGGGCTAAGCTAACGCTGTCTTTGATTAAACACTGCAGCCTAATGCATCCCTTTCTCTGGATATTAATGTCAGCCTTGTTTACAGGCTCCTGCTCCTGCCTTTCTGTCTCGTCTCCACCTCACCTCATCAGGACACTGGCTCCACACTTTAAAGCCTTGTTGAAGATCCCCCCCCAACCACCAGCTGAATTTTGGCAAGCTTCCAGTGCTCTCTCTCCCTTTGACTGACACTTAAGTAGGGCACCATTTGGTGGCGCGCTGTCGCTTTAAGAAGTGGCTCTTAAGGACCAGCCTAATCTTCCTGTATCCACTTGGTCCTTGGATTTATAAATTCTCAGCAATCTGGATCCCAAATCCTCTCCTTTGCGAGTGTGTATGTCTGTTGGTGAAGGACTGGCGAGGGCTTTTTTTTCTGGCAGGCGGGTGGGGCTGGTGGTGGGGGGGGGGCATTTGTTTGTGCTACCCTTTAGAAAAAGAGCTTATGGGTTCAGCTGTAGAAACGCAGGGAGCTAATGTGAAGATTTAGGACTTTCTCGAGGCTTGGCCTTGCCTAAGCCCTGTTTGCTGGAGCCGTTTGTGGGGTCCTGCTTGCATTAAGCCGGGATTAATATTCCCCATCCAGCCATCCCAGACTTCCACTCCTGGGCCCCACCCGGCCATCTCGGCCCTAATCATCTGCATCCTCTAATCCGCCTCTGCTGCTTCCCATCTTGTGCTTCATCTCGCCTCAGTAAGCACCTTTCTCAAGGGCTATTAGCATATGAGGAAGCAGCAGGGGCACCAAGCACTCCATGCTCGCTCTCACTGTAGTCAGGTGACCACAGGAGACGTCAACTAGGAGTTTCTGTTGGTGAAAAGTGTGTACTGACTTGGCTGGTGTCTTTTTGCATGTAAACAGATACTAACCCCCATTCCGTTAAAGGAATATACCATAGATCCATGCAAAAATCACACTGCTACATCCTTTCGTATATGTGTCAGGGAATCTTGGGGTTTCTCTGAAGGGATAAAGCTCCCTACCGTAGGCGTCTGTCCTCAGACTTCCTCAGTCTCAGACGCATCATGACGTCTGGGTTTGTTTAGTCCTGTATGAAGGATGATTCCCGCTGAGCAGATGAAAATGCAGTGATTTACGACGCTATGGATGCATTTATTCATGGTGCCTCCATAGACAGGGCGCTTAAATGCTGTTTATCATGGTAGTTTTTAAAATAGTGTCCCACTTAAAGCAAAGGCTGACACTCAACAAAGTCTTACTACACCTGACTAGCAGGAGCTGAAAGCGTCATCATGCAAGATAATAAGAAAAGTAAGTTAAAATGAACTGATTCATAGATACGAGCAGCCCTGTCCCCCCCTTCAGATGCTGGGTCATGCAGGGTATCGTATAGGTATGCAGTGTGTAGGTATAGGTACGCTGTGTGTAGGTATAGGTGCGCTGTGTGTAGGTATTGGTATGCAGTGTGTAGGTATAGGTACGGTGTGTGTAGGTATTGGTATGCAGTGTGTAGGTATAGGTACGGTGTGTGTAGGTATAGGTACGCTGTGTGTAGGTATTGGTATGCAGTGTGTAGGTATAGGTACGGTGTGTGTAGGTATAGGTATGCTGTGTGTAGGTGTAGTATGTTGTGTGTAGGTATAGGTACGCTGTGTGTAGGTATTGGTATGCAGTGTGTAGGTATAGGTACGGTGTGTGTAGGTATAGGTATGCTGTGTGTAGGTGTAGTATGTTGTGTGTAGGTATAGGTACGCTGTGTGTAGGTATTGGTATGCAGTGTGTAGGTATAGGTACGGTGTGTGTAGGTATA
>JAAGVU020000043.1:1327695-1344402 GCA_011763525.2 Mormyrus iriodes | reverse complement strand
CTCAAAAAGTCTCTCGGGGACCCCACGCTGTTTCTTGTGCAGTGACTGTTTATGACCAGCAGGAAATGGTTTGCATGTAGTGTTTAATATCCCCGGGGCGTGGGGGGGGGGTGGCACTGATCAGAGTCCTGGAAACAACACTGGGTTAGCACCTGTTCACAGACAGAGGCCCGTTCTGGAGGATTCGTGGTTCTGACCGGTCTCCTGGGGGGGGGCTCTGCATTAATCATCCATCCCGAAGATGCTCCTGCAGCCGCATCTTGACGGAGGAGCCGTCTGCTTTGGTGCTCAGTACGTGGATCACGTGTGGACACACGCGGCTGTCGCTGTAACTGTATTTCACCATTTAACGTTAAGAGATGCAGTTTTCGGCCCATTCAGACTGCGGCCATGTTCGAACTGGCGCAGCTGTCCCACGAGCTGCGTGATCTTCCACATGTACCTGCCGGCGAGCAGCGGGAGCACAATGAGCGTGCAGCGGGATCTGGAAACAAAGCCGGAGCGCTCGACACGCTTCATTTATTTTGCTGTCTGTGCTGAATTAGGCGGAAAAATGTGGTCACTTTGCAGAGAATAAGTCCCCTTCGTGCCGGCCTGCGACGCTCCCCTCACATGGTGTGCGCGGCCCAGGGGTGCCGCCGGGCGCGTTTGGAAGCGAGCCAGGGAACCTGGAGGTGAGTCTCTCCACATTCTGGCTTCCCTCGGGACGGCCGACCTCCCCTCCCTCCTTCCCTGCCTACCTCCCCCGCCCCCCACACTCCCCCTCCCCGCGGCGACACAGCTTCCACAATGGAATGGAGTGCTTTGGGAAATAGGAGCCATTTATAACGGGCGTGCGTGGCGTTGCGTCCGGCGCGGTCCAGCGCGCGCGGAGAGACAGCCTCAGCCGCCGACGCCATGCTAATGTCACACAATTACCTCTTAACCGTTCAAACAAATAGCGCGGACAGCGAAAGTGACATCAAATCAAAACTGTCACAGGTGATCGAGTCGAGTCATCGAGCAGGCCTGCCCGGCCCACGCCTGTCAGGAGATGATTATGTGGGGGGGCATGGCGGAGGATAGGGCTGGGAGGGGCCGTCCGATTCGAGGTGATAACACACTGCTAATATTATATCTGCACTTCTTTGATTTTTCGCTCCGTTCATTTTCGTGTTGTGACAGTAAGGGATGGATAATGTATAATGTGTGCCACCTTGTTGTAGCCTTTCTCTCCCTCTATCTCTTTCTCTCTCTCTCTCCTCCTCCTCCTTCCCTCTCTCGAGGGCTTTGGTTGGCAAGCATGCAAAATGGAGTGGTTTGGACTAATGATATTGAAAATGATAGAAAGGAGATTGAAAATTCATTCCCCTCTGAAGCGTGCCGCGTGTGTGCGCAGCACAGCGCTGCTTTGAAATGGCTTTAAAAGAGGGGGCAGGTCACAGCCTCTATCTGCCCCCCTGTCCATTTATCTCCCTCCCCTCCTGTACCGTGATGGAAGGTAGACTACTCTGTGAAAGGCGGCTCTGAGACATTAGTCGAATATTCTAATGAACAGCTGACTAAAACAGACTGAGCATGTGGACCCCCCACTGCCACCACCTGAAGCTGGTCATGGCTGGGATCACAGACCGGGGTGAGGTGGGTGTGGGAGGGCATGATAACCTAGAATTAGGAGAGGGACAGCTCCTAAAAATCGGCCCCCCTACACAGGAGTGAGGCAGCTTGGCATTTACTTAGACTATTATAACGCAAGGGAACGGTCTTCTCAGAGTATAGAGAGTTCTGTTGTTAAAATATTCTGCCTTATTATTTGAAAACACATTGAACACTATTTGAAATAGTATTTCTTCAGTATTTATTCCCATATATTTTCCTGTTGCTGTATCTCTGGGGCTCCTTTCACAATTTAGGCAGGCACTTACGACATTCTTGCCGGAGGATTCTATATCATTTGCTGAGCTTTCTAGGCGGCCCACGAGCGGACGCGAGCCAACAGGGCGCTAATTTCTGCTTTGACGTAAACAGGAGCCCTGGCTGCCAGAGTCCGATTCAGTCAGAAGGACAGTGGCATTAGTTGGGCTATTTGACAGCTACAGCCCGTAATGATCACAGACGTCACACTCATCACTGTGTGTCCCGTCTGAAACATCAAGCTTTGTCTTTATCTATTTCATAAACTTTATGAAATGGCCCTGAGAGTATCAGTAAACTTCCTGGTCATTGCAGGGTGTAGTGTGACTCCGTGAGTCAGGCCACTGTGACTGTGATCAGAAGGTTGTCGGCATGTCGGAGTTGGTGGAGTAGCTACACCTTTAGTGGGCCCTTGAGCAAAGTCCTTAACCCCCTGAAAATTGCTCCAGGGGCGCCGGATACATGGCTGATCCTGTGTTCAGGCTCCATGCTTAATTGTGAGTGTGTGTGAGTGTGTTAATAAACAAGATGAAGACACATTCCAATATACTTATAAATGGCGACAGAACCTTCATTTTTTGTGAGAGTATCAGTAAACATACTGTGTATGCTATACCCCATTATGTTCACAGGGTTACTGGGATCTGCCTTGCAGGTGACGCTTTAGGACGTGACCTGTAAACAAGTCAGAGGGAAGCGCTGCGGGATGCAGCCGGCTGGCGGGTTAACCAGTCTGGCGAAGATCCTCACTGTCCCTTTTCAATCAATTAAGTGTCCCCCACGGTGGGCTGGGGGTGCTTTCCTGCCCGTTCGTGCTGGCCCCACTCTCTCCGCAGGGGTGGCCCTGGTACAGCAGCGGTCGAGCTGCGCTCTAATTGGCTGAGGTCAACCCCGCTGTTGGGTGATTAGTGCTGGGAGCAGGGGGGCTCTGAGTGGTGTGTGAGGCTGTGTGTGCGTGTGTGTTTGGGGGGAGTTATAATGTTCCCCCACACAACTTGGCAAATGGGGTGCATCTGGACCGTCCCACCTGGCCGTGCAGTTGGTCGACGGGATGGGGGCCAGAAACCTGCTTTTTTTGGCCACTCGGGGCCCGGACACGGGGAATTCTGGACAGAAGGCCGGTGCCCTCGAGCCCTCCCCATCGTCCCTCCTGCCATGAGGCAAAAACGGGAGCAAATACAGGGAGTTTAGAAAAGGGCTGAAAAAAGATGCTCACAGGCACGCTAACGAGATGCTAATGACATGCAGATGAGGCGTTTTCCGAGGCAGGCTGGTAAAGTTTGGTTAGGGAGCGCGCGGCGAGACGGCAGGCAGTGGGCACCGCTCCGGTGAGCAGTGAGTACGCCACTGTGTGCCGGGCGAGAGGCAGGTTAGCAGGCGGCAAACGGCATGCCCGCCCGCCTGCCCGCCCGCCCGCCTGCGGGGCTAATGCCTCCTGATTGATTTCTAAATTACCTTTCGCAACGCCTGCTGTCTCGCTTTCTCCGTTTCTTTCTTTGTTTTATTTGTTTCTTTTTGAAACGCCGCTCCCTGCCCTCGCAGGTGGTTATATACCATCAGTTCTTCTGCAGTGCCACACAGTCAGATTAAACAATGAGCCCCGAAGCCAAATTAACATTCATTTTTATTAATGTTTCAGCATGACTGTGGCACAGACGCTTTGGCACGAGGCTGGCATTAGCGTGCTTCTTCATAGCCTTAAGTACAGACCCCACAGCCACCGCCGAGGGCGTAGTGGATACAGGGTCCCATCCCCTGTCCTAAGAGCCCATTCTATAGCATGTTGGATGTTTTTCTTTATGCTGAAACTTTCCCTAAAAGTTTTGTCTCAGCCAGCCTTTAATATGGCAGGTTTGGGTTGTAGCATTTCAAGGGTCGTGTCTGCAGATGTGGCCCCTGGAAGCCAGTGGGATGTCGGTTATGGGTGCCGGTCCGTGCGACGAGACACGACTTGAGGATGATTCGGCAGGAATAAAGACCTGCAGGATCAGCCAGTCCCTGGAGCGATTGGGGTTAAGGGCCATGATCAAGGGCCCAATGGTGAACCCACCCTGGTATTTGAACTAGCGACCATCCGATTACAGCCACTCCTCCCATATGTAGATATATGAGTCTATGTATGTGTGTGTATATATATATATAAATACACACATTATATATAAAGTAAATAAAGCATAGTCTGTAGTTAGTCAGTGTTTATCGTTTCTCGCCCTCTGATCATTTCTTCACGTCTTCTTGATTCTTTTGTTTCTACTAAGATTTTACAAAAGCATTAAGGTGAATTCAGTGAATCTATACGACGTGTATATAAGCTATGGTGTGATGGATAATGTAGGGTATGTACTGTACTGGTGCCTGATGTCCCTTGGCAGACGTGCATGGGGGCGCACGTCGGGGTTCAGTCCCTCTCTGCCGTGGTGCTTCAGCCCGTAAGATGATGCTAATGCCAGCGGCCAGAGGCATCAGCGAGGTCCGGACCGCTCTGGCACTCCCCGCTCTGGCGCTGCCCCGCGCTCCTTTATTTAAATGGCTTCTGCAGCATGGTCCCCGAATGCGACCCTCCTCCCTTCCGTCTCTCTTATTATTTTTTTATGAATTATAAAATGGGACATTGCCGGATAATGTCATCACTCTGTGCTCTGAAGCGCCCGTCCCGCCGCCGTAACCGAGTGGCGCGAGAGTTGGGTTGCGTGCCATGGTTTTTGGTGCTGGGGGGCGGGGGTGTTGGCCGAGGTGCCGGGGGCAGGTCTTTAGTAGTCATAGAAACAAATGTGCGGATGGCACATAGGTGAGAGTGAGAAAGCGGGGCAACAAAACGGGAGGGAAAAACAGGACGAGGAGATGCGGAAATTCATTCAGGGGTTTTAAACGAAATATTAATGATCTTTCATTCGAGTTTCATTTACGCGGCGCGAGGGTCGAAATTGCATTCTATTTGTAAGGCCGCAAAAGCGCAGCCTACGTAATGGGTAATAGGTGTGCTGGAGAGGGGGGGGGGGCAGAGGTGTGGAAGGTAGCAGCAGGGAGATTGGAAATTGAAATTTATGACATTGAGAGGGGCCATGACAGCATCGGAAGGCCTGCTTGTCTGTTACTCTCTCCCCCCCGCACTTTTTTTTCGGAAATCATGCCAGCCAACCTTGCAATGAGGACAAATCAAAGAAAAAAGGCTGTGGTGCGTGGTGAGGATGGAGAGCGGGCACAGAGGCGGTGGAAGGACATTAGTGGGCCGCGGCGTTGTCAGTGGCCGATGTAAATCGGAGGGACGACAGTCAACAGACACAGGCAGCTGGCTGCGGCAGGGTCTGGCACTGACAAATGGAATATTTTTGGAGGACTTAATCAGAGGAAATGGGGTTTGGGCAGCGGGTGACACGTCTCTCTGCTCCAGCGCTCACTCGCAAAGAGAGTACTGATTGCCTGCCCCCCCCCCACATGCTCAGTCGTGGGACCCAGGGAAGGTTACGAGGAGGATGTAGCTGCTTCAGCCTTCAGATTTATAAAGGAGAGGCCGGGGGGGGCACATGCACACACAGGAACGCACAGCAAGACCCTCGCTGATGAACGCGGGTCATATTTCACCGCACAAGGGTAGTGTGTCTCTCCTGGATGCCAGCCAGAGTTTTGGTCTCTCTTATCTGACCGCTCTCCCAGCTAATAGAAATTGTCATGTTGGTTTATTTGGTTGGTTGAACATGTCAGAGTATCAGTCCTGGAGATTTAGCAGTCAGTTTTAAGTGGCGGCATGAACACTAACCTGTGTGCCTTGGTGCCATTAAGGCAGGGCTGGGCAGTCTTATCCAGAAAGAGCCGGTGTGTGTGCGGGTTTTTGCTGCAACTCCCTAATTAGATGACTAATTAGAGGACTGATTGGCTGAAGAGTCCTCACCTGGGTTTGAACAGCTGACCTAAAGGTTATCTCAAAAGCCTGCATACACACCGGCCCTCTGCGGATACAATTGGCCGCCCTGCATTAAGGGAACTCAGTGATTCCTGTTTAATTATTGGACTTTGGGCACATTTAAGGTTTTTATATCAGCAGCACAATCGAGACCTTGGAGCATCACAGCCCTGCAGTGAAAGTCGTCTTTTAGGGGTTGATTGGCTGAATTATGTGCCCCTAGCAAACTCTCAACACCATTTTCCTATTATGAGACAGGAAGCCCTCTATGGCAGCGTTTCCCAATCCAGTCCTCGGGGAGCAAAAATGTGGATTGTCTGGTAGGGAGCTCGGAAGGAGCAAAAACATGGACCGACTGGGTCCCCGAGGACTGGATTGGGAAACACTGCACTATGGCTTCATGTAAGCCTTCGTCCTTTGGATGACGGCAGCGCAGGAGCAGCAGATGGCACAGTGGTTAAGGAACAGAGTATGTGAAGCTGTCACTTTACTGTAAAGATCCTGTTGAAGGAAGAGATGTGAACTGTTGGGTTCATATGCAGTTCGCTCTCTGGATGAATGTGTAATACGAACATTACTGACCTGAATCAACAGACTGCAGGTTGGCTGTAGGTGGTCATTTAGCTAGGCTGAAGGTCTCTCAGATGGATCTCTACATTTTCTAGATGGGTTGCCAGTGCTATTCTGAACCGGCCGTCTGACAGTGTGCATTGTGGGAAATCCCAAACCCAGTCGTGTTCTGTCGAAGGCCGCCTGTGTATCGATGTGTATCGACATTGCCCGTCCGTGCATACACACCTGCACACACACTCACGCCTCAGGTGACCACTGAGAGGTGGATAAACAGTAATCAATCTTCCTGGCCGCCCCGGTGATCAGTCATCCATCAGCTCTCGGCAAGGGGTCGGGGTGTTGGGGGGGGGGCAGGGGTGGCTGGCACAGCAGAGCTCTAGAAGTGGGTCTAGGCAGGGAATAAGATGCTGAAACCCTGTGCCCTCACTGGGCGAGGGTAGTGCCAGCTGCCCACAGCTGAGAGATTCATCCAGGGATCCCACGTGCAGGAAAGGCTGGGGATCCACGTGGCCTAGCGTGATGAGGGACCACCATCTGAGGCTTGTATACACAGTAAGGTTTCCTCAAAGACCACGGCCAAATGGCAGGGATGTCTTCAGAGCATGCCTACAGGCAGAAATCACAAGAAATCACGCGCATGCAACTCTGGCTTTTTGTTATAATTCCAGCACCATTCATAAACGCACAGGGATCTGAAGAGATGGTGTGGATTTGGCGGTAATGGTCATTTTCTGGGACACATACTAGACTATTCCTGTATTTCAGTTTCTGTTGTAACCCGTTACCAAATGGAAGCTGTCCTGCAATGGGAATTAACACTGCAGCCGGCGCCCCCTGGAGACGCAGTGCCTCCTAATTACGTGCCGTGGATTATTAAGCCGGCCGAATGGAATGATTAAATAAGGGCGGTTAAGCTTTCAGCTTGGCGGCTGGCGGGAAGAAATGCGGGGACCCGGTGGGGTTGGACGAGCCCAGCACCGCAGCCAGAGCGCGCCCCAGGGGAGGACGGAGTGGCCTCATTTGGGGGCAGAGCTCCGAGTCCGCGTCTGGGAGAGTTAGCAGACGCAGTGAGGCCTGTCCACCTGTGCAAGCACAATTACACGACTTTGGGGACAGCGCCTATTTTTTCTTTGATAAATGTTCCAATATTCTGTGTTGCTGCCCTGTCCGGATAATTTTTTGGCCTGTCAAAGGACTGTTTTTTTCCCGCGTGGAATTCAGTCTCTGAAGACGTCACAGTGACAGGGAGGAGCAGAAGGGGCAGCTTGCGGATGACTGAAGACCATGACAAAGTCTCGTTGTCTGAATGTGTCTAATCTGAAATATCCCTCAACCAGTGTGCAAACAGTAGGCCATGTGGTCATTACGCAGGGCAGTTTGAACCCAAGCTCGAAGGTGTGTATGTTGGACCTAAAGCCTGCACAGCGGAGCCATCCCCTGGGCCCCCAGAAAGGGTTAACAAGCAGAGTGGACCCTGTTGGACCCAGGAGGGCGAGCTGGTAAGCCCAGTAACCAGGCCGGCTCTGGTCCGGCCAGCGACACCGGCCCATGAATCACGCACCATGGCTGTGAAAATTTGTCACCCTTACAGTGGATCAATGATAATTACCTTCCTGACACGACTACAGTTATTACTTTACAGGATCAGGGACAGGAACAGGATGGCTGCTGGCAGCAGCTAGGCTTGTGGGGGGGGCGCTGATCGATACCTGCTAAAATATGGCTCTCAGCAGCCCGCGGCCCGGCCTCCGTGGCTAAACAAACCATTACAGCCAGCGCGTTTGACAGCTTAGCACTGGATATGTGCTCTAAGCCTCTCAGTCCTGGGCGCTCTGCCCTGGAAGCCCTCACCTTGGGTAATTGCAGCCCTCCCCCACCTGCAGAGCGCTCCATCTTTTTCCCATTGATGGAGGAGTTCGGCAGACACCGCTGGCCCCAGGATGTGGTAATGGCGGGGGCTGGGGGTAGGGGGCCGTGATGGGTGATGGAGAGCCCAGCCTGCCACCTGGCCAGTCAGCTGACCTCCCCATGCCACTTCCCTGTTGCTTGCTGCCCTTGGGTGCCGCTGGGCGCTCTGCGCCCCCTGTTGACGTCACCATGTCTCTGCGGCCGGAATGGCTCTTAGCTCCCATTCCTCACCGTTATAACGCTGCTTCACTGACACTTTAATCCAAAACCCATCAAATTTTACAGCCTGCTTTATTGCCACGATTCTAGTGCCTCATTCAGGGACGTGGCAGTAAGTACTGTTATAGGACTCGAGCCGGTAACCTTCTGATTCCCACTGCGCCGGCTGTGGGCTCCTGCCCAGGACTGGCTTGGCCTCAGACCCCTGATCACTGACAGTAGGGAGCTAGCAGCCGTGGCCAATAGTGGCCCGTCTCTGCGCTCCAACCTTCTTTCGATAAGCAGACCTTCCGGAGTCTCCCCCCGCTATTGTCTCTACCTGAGCCAACAAGCAGCAGTGGGTTGGGGGCACTGCTTTTGTTTCGGGGAAATTAGGGCCTAAGGAGCCTGCTTTGTGGGGGCTGTTGTTTCTAAACACTACTGAGGAACACAAAAGGAAATGCAAACCGTCCCGCTCTCGTCCTGGCGAATCGGGCCCTGGGACAGAACAAACAGCATATTCAAGGGTCACATTTAATCCTCAGGCAGCCTTTTGTATTCAGATTAGAGACTGAGGGGATTTGCGCAGCCTGTAGTCTCTTGTTAAAAGACTGCGTTCTGCACTTAACCAGCAATTTACCTGCCAGTTACGCGCCGCCCGTGATCCTGCTCACCTCCTCAATCGCGAGCCGCTCTCCCACAGTCCTCGGTCTCGCTGAATGGGCGCTTTATGTTCGCTGAGCGAGAGGCGGGAATGAAAGGCTTTGCAAACAAATGCAACCTGTTATTCTGTTTCTGCATAGCATGTATGAGGAATAAAAAAAGTGTGTCCCTCCAGTGGAGGGAAGAAGCATCCCGTCCCATCTGCTCCCCCATCCTCGGACCCGACGGCCGCTCACTTTGCTCCATGTTGCGTTTGTGTTTTTCGACACAGCTGCAGAGCAGTAATGCACCACCTTATGGTTTGCCGCGCCAAGACATTGGAGACGTCCCGACGTGCGACCAGCTCATGATGGTGGTCAGTGAGAAGATCACGGGGAAAGGCCACTGAGCGCCACACATGTAGAGATGCTCGGGAGGCCATGGGTGTCTCTGTGCTATTACTGTGGCTCGGAAGGTTTGGCTGCTGTGCCTGTGATCAGAAGGTCGCGGTTCCAAATCTCATGGTCGTCAGCAAGACCTTTAACTCCCAGTTGATCCAGGGACTGTCTGACTACTTTCTCAAAAATGTACAACACTTTTAATAAAAGTATCTGCTGAATGCATATAAATGAAAATTCCCTGGAATCCCTGATAACCTGATCGTTAGCCTCCCTTGTAAGTTCATGACTGAGATAAAATTGCTGATAGGATGCTGATCTTATCCAGAAGGGGATGGGGAGGGTCAGCTGACCTCTAGCTAGCTGAGCACACAGAGGAAATTCAGCTCTCAGTCGGCCTCATTCTATCCGTCCGGTTTGGTTTGGAATTTGCGACAGGGAAAGTTAGTACCTCGAGGGCGAATGACAGCTTGGACGAGACCCACTTCTTCTCCGGTGACAGGCTTTGTTCTTGTTTAGTCATTGCACTTACAGGCTCAAACGCTCGCTGGTGTGTTCATGGAGGGTGGGGAGTGCTTTAGCTCTGTATCTTTAGGCGGTTCTGTTGGACCTCACAGATGATGCAGTGGACCTTAACCCCGAGTGTGACCCAAACCAAGGAGAGCTGCAACCCCAGCTGAGCCTTGTCTGGCATCACGGCCCCTTCCAGTAGGAAGTGTGATATCCAGAGGCAAAAACTGGCACTTTCGTGCCCAGGTGACAGCCTCAGCTGCTATCTGCTGCCCGACGACGGGGTCCTCACTGTGTGCAGGGGGCCCCACCCGGGAGCCATGTCCGGCCTCCTGCAATGGAGGGGGGTGTGGCTCAGCAGGTCAGGTACTGTGCCTGAGATCGGTAGGTCACCGGTTCAAATTCTGGGGTTGGCAGAGTGATTGTACTGTTGAGCCCTTAAGCGAGGCCCTTAGGCCCCTGCTGCCCCAGGCTCTGGCTGATGCCGCTCTCTCAGAAATGTGTGTCGCTTTGGATAGCAGTGTTTACTAAACAAATACAAAGTGGGCGAGACTTGAGATGCTCTCCGCACATTGTCATGCGCCATTGTGAGGTCAGGAAGAGGTGGTACAGACAGGATGGGAGCACAGCCTCGACAGGAACAAATCATAGTGCCTGAGCGTGATGAGAGCAGCACTGTTACTGTGGTATTTACCCAGAATCCTCCCTCAGACCTGAACTGAATGTTCCCCTCCCAAAAAGAAGAGCCTTTCCTATTTTGCCCCCCCCCCCCACCAGGTGATGTCTGCGAGGGGCTCATTAAGTCACAGGCTTCAGAAGCAGGGGCTTTCATTCTCTGTATCACAATCTGCCCCCCCCCATCCTCTAGAGTAATTTCCTGCATTGTGGAGCCGCGGCTGCCTCGCGGTGAGAGACTCGGCCGCGCGCGGCCTTTGCGGGATCCGGAACTTGATTTGTATTGTTAGCCGTTCTCATCTGCGAAGCGGGAAATCCTTGGGATGGGCCGGCGGGGGACAGGTTGATGGGGGGTGGGGGGGGGCTTCACATCCCAGAGCCTCTTACTGGGTGGGAGGCCAAATCATAAAGGGGGAAAATGTTGATCTATTTTTCGAAATGGGTCACCCCGTGCACTCGGACCGCGCGGCCCCGTGTGCGTCACCTTCTGCAGGAAGGCGTGGCCCATTCCAAGCTGTAGCCCATGTCACTTCCTCTTAGCTCCATGCTAGCATTCCCGTGCTAATCCCCCAAACGCCATCCGAAGGGGCTTACCTTCATGTCACTTATCATCCTTTAACTGAGGGATCTTTGCCGACTTTGTTTTCATTTAAATCCTCGAAACTTATGAATTAAAAAGGCTGAGGGACCCGGCCAGGTGGACGGGCTGTGGGCCATCATGGCGCAGTGATCTGCAGCAGTGCCGGGGGGGGTGGGGGGGGTGGGGAATTGATGTATGTCAGTCACGTTACATGTATATGGATGCTACGTATGAACCATATCTGCATGTACATACACACACACATCCACGATATGCGGCTGTACACAGAGTCTGGTGTCTGTAGGTGTTTCAGGGAGCTCACAGTCCCACACATCTCCTGAAAAAAACTCCTTTTCCATTCCCAGTGATGAATCTGTGAAGATACTGTAGAGCCGCGTGCGGCGACATGCACGCGTGATTGAAAGTACGTGCACATACGTGTGCCCGGCTCCTCTCAGAGGGAATCTAAGTCTACTGTTGGTAGGACAGAAGACACAAAAAATCAGGTCAGCCGTCAGGCTCCCGAAAAGCGCTTTGCGCCTCTCCCTCCATGACGCCTGTGCGATCCGCCGCTCCGCCACTTTATTTTTAGTCCCTCTCCTAGGCGGCGTGGTCCCGCCCGTTCTCACTGCCACCGCCGCCGGAACGAAGGTTCCTGCGCCGTTATTAAACGACCTGTCGGCCCGTGCGTGGGGGCCGTCCCTCGGGGGGGGAAGGAGGGCGCGTGTTAAACTCCATCATTAAAACCCATTACCAAGCTATCAAAGCCTCCTGTAATTCCATCTAATGACCTCATTTCCCTAAGTGTCAGCTGTGTCAGTCAACGGGCCGGGCCGCCGCCAGCCGCCATGTCCGGGGGGGGTCTCGTCCCCCCCATCTCGCACAAAAAAGAGGTTAGAGAAATCAGTGGTGGGAAGGAGAATGACAAGGCAGGTTGGCCTGGGGAGCGCGGAGTGGGTGGGGGGGGTCTATTTCGCTGGCCGGGCGTCTCCCGCTCCATTAGTCGGCCCACGGTCAGTCGGGGCCCTGTTTGATTGGATGCTGGGCCACTGAGAGATCTGCTGCAAACTGGCTGCCGATTGCCCTGCTTGGCCTTCGTGGGGGGGGCAGATATGGATTATTGCGTTAGGGGTTTGGTACAGATCCTCCCCAGGTCTGGGTGTTGGTGGCCAGGGACAGGAGCCGGGTAGAGGCGATATTGGCTGTCGGGGTAGACGGGCAATACGGGGAGTGGGGGGCGGGGGGGGGAGTAGCCTCTGTCCCTCCTTGCCACTCAACCGTCCCCAGATCCCTCCACCCACTTCCCGGAAAATGATTCCGTAAATACGGGCCGGGGCCCCGGGGCCACGCTGGCCTGGCCACTCGTTTGTGGATAATTGAGTCCTTTCACTTGATAATTCATGGCTTGCATATGCAGCTAATACATCAGCAGGCGAGAGCCAGCCCCCCCCACCTCCCAGCCCCCCACAGCCCCTTAAGAGGCTGGAGCCAGCAGGGGAGGGGGGGGGCAGTGACAGGAAAGAAAGTGCCGTGATAGATGTGTCCATTGCAGCTTTATGAATGAATTACGCCCCCCAAATACCTTGAGCAGTACAGACTGTCAGCCTCTATCTATACTAATCTGGGACGAAATATGACTATTTTCACATTAAAAGGGGGGGGTGCAGAACGAGGCGGGAAATTAATTGAGCAATCAGGCCATTAGAGGAGGACGCTGGAGCAGGTACGTCGGAGCGGCATGCATCCATCACTGCCCCAGCAGCTTCCTCTTAAAGCCTGTCAGGAAACAGACAGAGCAGGATCACTGTGGCAGGACAAAGCTGCCCCTGGCGCCGCCATCGGCCCGTCAGCCGCCGCCACGTTCATCTCGTCATTGTGGCAGAGTGCGAGTTTGGCCCTTTGCTTTGAAAGTTCTGTCCGTTTTCTTGGGAAACCCTGACGTTCAGTCTTGGTTGTTCCTGAGACTTGTCACCAACAGCATCCATTCTGTGGCTTCATCTGAACCAGCACATTCAGCCATATTCTGCCTGTTTAAAGTGGACACCCACCCAAGCTCCTGCTCACACTACAGACCACAGAGCCTCTGCTCTTTAACTTACCCCTTGGAGATGATGCTTGTTAAGGAACTTTATTGCTGGGCATTCTGTCTTGACCTGCAGTTTATGTAGACCTTAGAATTGGTCCTGCTCTGAGTTGGTTTGGCAGGTTAGGGTTACCACACTTCCTGCGTTGGACATAAATAAGATTACTTGGAACTGAAATGAGCAGACTTATTTCACAACATAAGGTTGACGATGCCTTCCATCCATCCATCCATCCATCCATCCATCCATCTTCCAACCGCTTATCCTGGTTGTGATGGCAGGGACGTTATCTGTAGTGGAAAAAAGATTTTGAGAATGTAAACAATAGTCTCATGTCGTAAGACATTAAATAAGGCGTACGAATCATTTGAAAATAATGTCATGTGAGAATACACCGTGTCCAGCCAGCGCCCCGGACCACGTTAATCTTTAACCCTACTCTTCCAGAAGGCTCCTTCCTGCCTCCTGTGTGTGGTGAAATGCATGTGTTGTGTGTTTATTAACCCACCACCATAACAACTGTTATCAATAACTACATAGGAGGGACACTGGAAAACTGACAACGGTAAAACAAGAGACAGACAAAGTCACGGAGACACAGAGGGACAGGCTGCTCGCTGATTCGATGCTCCACCGCGCCGACGCCAAACGGCCCGTCTCGGGGCCTCTGCTCACCCCGAGAAAACACATTACAGAGGAAATAATGGAGGGAACGCTGGCAGGCCGCACTGCGATGGGAGCCGCGGCCCGTCAAAGACACCGCGGTAACCTTGCCGTTGTTCTGTTCCAATGTACCACAGCTGGGGCGGGACTGAGCTCCTCTGGGAGGCCTGTTTTCAGGCGGCTCGGAACATAACTGAGACACGCTCCGCCTGCAGGTAAACTGCTCACAGGCCACTGCCGTCTTCTTTTAATGTATTTTGTCTTTTAATTTAGTTTGAGATGGACCTTGTTTCCCTTCGGTATGAAAAGGACTTTCAGTTCCCTTTGTTAAATGCTGGGGTTTTGCAAGCAGGCACAGCGAATATAGTGTCACAAAAGAAAAAACTAAAACTGTTCTTTGCTGTGAGTCCCGGGGGGCGTTTTTAACGGGGAAAACGCCCCTATCCCTAACCTCTCAAAAGACCCATTTGTTGTTGTGAGGAATGAGGTGAGCTTTAGCATGTTAGTGTTAAAACACATTAATATCGCTTAAAATATTAAATTACCATTTATTATAAAGCAGCGTGACCTAGGTGGACTTAAAAGTGTTTGCGAAGTGCCTAACTGGAATTTACCTAAGAACTGCAAAAAGCACATAGATCACGCCACTGAAATAAGGGTCACGTTTCATTAGGGTAAGAATCCTCAGCCGTCTGCCTGCCATTTATTCTGTGAGCAGGAAATCTGTTTCTCTCCAGGGTAAACTTCATGTAAACTTCAGATCGCTTCCTCTTCATTAGGAATAGCTCAGCACCCTCTAGTGTCTGGAAGGAGGTTAGCAGCTAGGATAAAATAACATCTGCAACAGCGTGATAAAATTAATCACAGTGAGATGAAAAAATACACGTGACTCTACCTCCTGACCCAGCGTCTGCCTCCTACAAATCGTGTTACTGTCAATCCCCTCTAATCACATAATTTCCTGTCCACCTCAAATAATTTGGACAGTGATTCTGTGAACTACATACACCCCCTAGGGACCAGGTTAGCCTGTGTGATGGTCAGAATTAATGACAGACACACACCACGCAGAAATGAAGGCTAAAATCCACCGCAGGAATGGACATAAAGTCCATCCATCCATCTATCTTCTGTAACCGCTTATCCCATTTCCATTTGGGGTCACGGGGGGGGGGGGGGGGTTGCGGCGCAAGGTAGGGAACAACCCAGGATGGGGCGCCAACGCATCGCAGGGGGGCACGCACACACACCATTCACTCACACACACACACGCACACCTACGGGCAATTTGGTAACTCCAATCAGCCTCAGCATGTTTTTGGACTGTAGGGGGGACAGTAAACTGCAGCAGTAGGCAGAAACCGGAGTGGACATAATGTATAAAAGCTAAATATTCATATAACTTACACATCACTCAGTTCACAATGACAATCGTACACATCCATCCATCCATCCAGCCTGCCAGCGCCCCGAGGCGGCACTATGCCGCGGGAGCCGCGTGTCCGGGGCTGGATGCCCTCTGCCATGCCTGCGTTTCTCCACCATCCTCCGGCTGCTTCAGGCGCGTCCGGCTCCCATACGGCCGCCCTGGCAGGTTGTCGCTGTCATTCCTTTACTGAGTAAGAGGTCCTTAACCCCCCCGCCTCCCCAAGTCGAGGCAGTGCATTAATTGGGTCGGTTCGGTTCATTTACTATGCCGTAATTATTCCGCGTCTCCGATGTCAGTGCTCGCTGTTCAGAGGGGATTTGATAATAACCATAATGTGATGATTACTGCTGTATGGTTGCTGGCAGATGACCGGCAGGGCTCTGAAACTGCAGCGATCTGCTTCTCAAAGGATCAGGCATATCAGCCAGCGCTGACATCCATACGCGCGTCCTTCGGGGGCACAGCAAGGGAAATTCATTACGGGAATGTAGAAGCAACCTGGCGATGCGGCCGGCGGAGAAATGGGCATGTCATTTTAGCATCAAACAGCAGGGGGAGCCACAGTACAATGATACCTAATGCATACGGTTTTTTTTTTCATAACTCAAACAGATTTGCCTCCTTGCTGTCACAAGTTTTGAAAGACTAATAAAATACACTTTATATATATTTGTGTAAATAAAAATACTATATATACAAAGATGGTAGGCCTAAGGAATCTTGCCAAAGTAGTGGGTTACCCTGTGTGTTACCTGTCTATGCAAAGGCAGCCCTCTCAAATGCGGGTTGCACCAGGATCCTGTCACAGGCCACATGGTGCCATATGTCTCTGTTCCTGTGTGTGTCTGTTCCTGTGTCTGTGTCTCTGTTCCTGTGTGTGTGTGTGTCCCTGTATGTATGTCTCTATTCCTGTGTCTGTGTGTGTGTCTGTGTCTCTCAGTGTATCACTGTTCCTGTGTGTCTATCTCTGTTCCTGTGTGTCTGTGTCTCTCAGTGTATCTCTGTTCCTGTGTGTCTGTGTCTCTCAGTGTATCTCTGATCCTGTGTCTGTCAGTGTATCTCTGTTCCTGTGTGTCTGTGTATCTCTGTTCCTGTGTGTCTGTGTCTCTCAGTGTATCTCTGTTCCTGTGTGTCTGTATATCTATGTTCCTGTGTGTCTGTGTCTCTCAGTGTATCTCTGTTCCTGTGTGTCTGTGTATCTCTGTTCCTGTGTGTCTGTGTCTCTCAGTGTATCTCTGTTCCTGTGTGTCTGT